>KI628579.1:153500-201735 GCA_000503235.1 Sclerotinia borealis F-4128 | reverse complement strand
AAACATCAATTTTATTGAAATTAAATTTGACTTCTATAATAATATACGTTCAAATATTATATAAAAATTATAAATTTATTTTATTTATTTTTGTTAAACAGTTATTAAGATTTTTAGAATATTTTGAAATTTGTATATAAATCGTATATAAAATGAAAACCTTGATTTTTAAACTTTAATAACTTTTTATATAAAATTTTTAAAAATCTAAAAAACTATAACTGAGCTAATAACTATATATAGAATCTATATTCAAAATTTCATTTAATTAGATTCAATATTGATAGAATTGTGAATATTCGAAAATCACTGTTTTTGGTGTGAAAGGGTGGCCCGAAAGTAGGGTAGTTGACTTAGAGATGCGTACTTGTATAACTCGAAGAGAAGTCGTAGATGAATAAGTAAAGTCTCGATTAGTTTTGACTAGTCTTCAACTCTTTTAACTCTTCTTCTCTTCGAATTCCTTCAAGGCTTAGAAAGTTCAAAAGTACTAGAGTCTACTCTACTCCAAAACACATTTCTGAACTACTGTAGAGCTAGATACACTCCAGAACACATTTGCAGACTGGGACTAGATATATGTACAGTTTAAATATTCGTTCTGGTCAGGCAAGAAAGGAAAATTGAATCAGTAATGTAATATTTCGAATGTCGTCTTAAAGTTGTACGAGTATAGCAGATCAATGAATGACATTTCTCGATATTTTGCACCGCAGTGTATATTTATATTTATCGTCGAATCAAAATTGGTGTTATTGTCATTATCTGAATATTACTGCTATTGAATCTCAACTCCGAGGTATTACCGTTATTGCACTTGGGATGAGAGTTAAGACTCTGTCTGAATCCTGATATAGTAGTCAATCCGGAGTTCTTTAGACAAGAATCTTTCATATTTGAATTCTTTTTGAAGATTCAATCTTTCTGAGAGTTATGACTTATATGAAAGATTCAATTCATTTGATGGAATGAATCATTTGAAAGATCGAATCCATTTAAACTTGAAATTCATATAATCCCTCAGATATCAAAATCTAAATTAAAGAAGAAGATATTTATCACAAGAGACTTGTTCAAACTTCAAAAACTTCCAAAAACCTCCGGATACCCTGCCCGGAATAAACCCTAGAGAATACACATTAATTTCTTGAAGCTATCTTTCCTCTAATAGTAATATGTATAATCTTGACATGCCTTGAATTTGAAATCATAACTATATCCGTTCGTGGCTTTGATATAGCATCTTGATATGAAGCATCAAGAGTATAAATTCCTATGTTTACTTGATAAAAAATGTTCATAAAGAGGATTCCATCTCAGGCTCCTGCAAATACCATAATCCATATACTAGTATATATTTGTATAGCATAAGAATACTCAACATAGATCAAAACACAAAGGAATCGTAAGGGATCAATCCTTTTTGAAGAATAAGCCAATAATTCAATCATCGCCATATTGGTAATTCTTAGACAGCATACCAGCTGACATTGTGAAACGATCTTGACTCTAGAGTATATTTAATTTGACACTAATCAAAAGTAGATATCTCTCAAGATAGATATAAACACTGGCTCATAGAATCCTTCAGATAAAAAATGATATTATTATTTCGATCAAGGAAGATATCCTGTTTACCCAGCCGTCGAGAATTTATATATCCTCCCGCTACAAGTAGTATTATGAACCAGGTTTGAATTCCCAAAGCCCAACCCAAAGCCTAAAGTCTAATATAATAGCAAGAAATACAAAATTCAAAAGCAATCTTTATTAAAATCTTCGTTAAAACTCTCACATTCATAAATAAATCAAATCTAACTAAACACAACCAATACACGAAAACCCACCCCTTTATTATTCCTTTTCATAAAAAAAATATTCTCAGCCCTAAATACAATCTTATTTTCGTACTACTTCCTTCTGTACCTCCTCTATCTTATCCCATCCCATCCCATCCTATTCCGGTCGTACAGTGCATCTTGTGTTCCTTTCGAATTCCCAGATAATAATATTTATCGGGATAGGTAAGACAGGCCCTATTTATATGCATGTTATGTTGTAAAATCAGAATTTGATCCAAAGGACAAAATACCACTGCAATTCCTTAATCAATATACCAAATACAGCGACTTCTCCTCATCTAATTTCGGATTTCCCCATTCGTATCAATGCCATCAACACTCATTTATACTTCCATCTTCCAAATTCCAAATTCCATCTTCCCTCTTCCCTCTTCCCTCTTCCATTTTCATATCAAACCGCATCGTATTTTGCACCAGTACAATAGCCCCCCTCCCACTTTTCCCCCCAACCAGAAAAACAAATTTAAACTCACCAAACCATATACCATACATACCATGTGGAAATTTCGAAATTTCCATTCCCTTCGACGAGCTATCGTGCCCGGTGTCACGCCCCCACCGATACGACTTATGGTTAAAAATTAAATTAAATATAGGTCTTTAGCAATTTTTTTAGATTCTGAAGCCTTGAGTGATCGGATACCCTGGCTCGGGCTCGGGCTTGAAGAGCTTGCTTGGAAGTATCCTATCAGAACCTTATCGATACCCATTGAATGATTACCTGGTTTCATTTTTCAATGAAAGGGGCATAAAATGAACCATAATAACCTGAAAAGGGTATATGATCCAATTAATCTAGCTCGACTTGCTTTATTAGCCAGAGGAGAACTAGGGCCAGCCTATATAATAATAATAATAATAATAATAATATAAGCGATACTTTAAAAGAATTCTTTAAAAAAGTTGCCAAAGGCAGACCTCTAATGGCCCAGTTGTCAAAAATTATGGGTACAGTACCTGCCTATACTCCAGTTTTACAATCTTTTAAAATCATATGGAATCATAATCTTATACTCCGTGATTTGTTCTTTTCTCCTCGTGATTGTGGAGCCATGCGGGTTTTTCGCTAGAGTGCATTGAGGAAAGAGGAAAGTCACTGATACGAAGGGGAGATTACCGATGGAAGGTTAGGTAGGGGGGGGGAGGGGGGGAGGAGGGGGATTTTGTGAAATTGGTATTTGTAGGAAGTTGAAGTGGGAAGTTTTTGATGTGATGTGTGGAAGGATTGTGAAAATTGAAGAGAAATATTAGTAATTAAATTTGTCTAGGTTGTTTGGATTCGGAGGAGATACTGTTTGTTGTTACTGAGTACTGTACTGGTAATGAGAGAGAGAAGTTAAGAAATTAATGTTGTTCCATTACACGAAAATTCGTGAAAAGGTAATCTATAGGTAGCTATTTTTGTTCGTATGCATTCCATCATACGGATTCTCCGCACATCATCACAATACACATTGAAACATATTCATGAAGTAGAGCTGATGTAACAAAAAAAATCCGATTTTCAATATCCAAACGCAATACACCTTATCCTGTCCCCTACTCCCCTACCCCGCGGGTATCCATCATTACACCATCGGCTCGCGAAATCATTTTTCTCTTTATCCATCTCTTGATCTAGGAACTCTTATCCTTTACAAGAAAAGAGCAGCGGCACCGGCCAAAAGACCAATCATGGGGATACCAGTAGCGGCAGCACCATTGCCAGAAGCAGTGGAGGTTCCAGAGGAAGATGCGCTGCTGGAAGCCTTGACAGCTGAGGCTGAGGTAACCAAGCCAGTTCCAGTGCTGGATGCGGACTCGGTAGAGGTGGATGTACCAGTAACGGTAGTTGAGACGCCGGTGGAGGTGAAGGTAGAGGTGGAAGCAGAAGCAGAACCTGAGGTCGAGGTCAGCGAGCTAGTTCCGGTGGAAGAGGAAGAAGAAGAGGCGCTCGAACTGCTGGAAGATGCAGAGGAGGAGGTGGAGGAGGAGGTAGAAGAAGCGGAAAAGGAAGTAGATGACGCACCAGTGTAACCTGCAAGAGTGCTGCTTGCGCTGGAAGCTACTCCATTGACGGTGAATTGTTGAGATTGAGCCAAGATCTGCTCTGGCTTATCTGGGCTGACAAAGTTGATTTGGTAGTTGCCACCGGTTGGCAATTGGAGGTTGGACACGCTCTCGGATCCCTTGGTGATATCGACGTTGGTGAAAAGTTTATCACTAAGAGGTGGGTTGGATGCCATGTGGACGAGGTAGATATCGACGGTGGTAGGATCGGTGGAGACTGAAGTCCAGGTGATGGTTTGAGCACCTTTGCTGAGATCCCATTCTCCGTTGGTAGATGGAGAGGTGATGTTGATAGCTTGAGCAATTGCGATGAGCGCGGCGAGAGCGAAAGCGTAACGAGCCATTGTGAAGTGTTTGGTTTGGTTTTGGAGGTGAATTAATAAATTTGATGATAACGAATGTCAATAAGAATAAATCGTCACTAACGATGGACGAGATTTTGAGTAAATGTATGAAGGAGTAGTAGAAAAACGAATGTGTGTGTCTTTTTCAAAAGGTGCGGCAGGATGGAATTAAGAATGAAAGAGAAATGTACGAAAATCAGTCAAGCATCTAGGGTAGAGTAGGATCAAGGCGGAAGACTATTTAAAAACACTTCGGGATTGGAACACGAGATTTTGAGCTTGCCCACTTGGGCTATATTCAATGAATTCTATCATATATCCTTGTAATTCTGATTCTCTTGGCAGGTACCGTGTAACTAAAGCCTGTTGGGTTGTTGTCACTTGTTGTACAGTAGCTTGCTTTTTCCTCAGAATTACCTAGGGGTAGCCAATAGCAAATCCGAGCCTCCATCATTCGTTCCTATGAGAAGAGGCATGGTTTTCTCGTATTGATTTCTGACAATGCCAAGTAGCCGACTCAGGGGAAAGAAGATTATTGAGCGGAAAAGTACGAAGGTGCCACTGTGGTGCCAGAGACTGGTATCAAAGCTATCCATCCGTATGTACTACAGTATTCTGATAATCCGTATTAACACTCTTTCCAAGTAAGAAGGTCTTTCTCGGATATATTGATGCCAAGGTGTTTAGAAGCTGTTAACTGCAATTCAATTTGCTGTTTGTTGTATCGATATATATCAGAGAATCCTTTAGGTTTGCGGGAGAATAACATGCGATAGCTTTGCTTACAAATCAATTATGATTGGAGCATGAAAAGTCGAATTTAACCGTTATCATTCTTACAGAGTTACCACAGGGGTAGAAGTTTCCAAAGAACCACTTATAAACCCTACATCCGTATTCAAATTTCGATCAATATCTTAAGCATAATTTAATGCTGACTAGTGTGATGTTTAGACTTTTAGAGCTCCAAAAGCTTCGGTATTATCAAATCAAGCTCAGCCAAGTTGGCTAGCGGCCGAAGAAGATCTACTGCAGACTGCAGTCTTCTAAAAAGTTGCTTAAGTGCAAGTAAGTCGCTCCGAGAGAAGTCTCTCGGAGCGACAAAGCAAGGGTGGAAACTGTTTGATCTACAGGTCACCTGAAAGCTTTTTGAGCCTGCTCGCTTGAACTGTTTGAATCCGTAGAGAAACCGTAGAGAATCCGCAATTACGATGTGGTCCATTGGTGATTTCTCGCGCACACCGATTCGATGGATCCTTGTATCGTATTCAACACCTATCTTTAATAATACACTTACTTCGCCAGCCGGCAGACTATTCGGATATTCCACAGGAACGACCGGCTGAAAGTTGACCCTGGATATTTGAATCAAGTACTTTGCCATTGGGCTACCTTTAATCTTACTCTTGAATGCAAAGGATTTGATTTCATGACGTCGGTGAAGGCAATCGTGTTGCGAACTCCTCTACCTACAAAATTACAGGTATTCATAAGGTCAGGACTCAGGATAGTCGTACCTCGAACTACACTTAATTGATCGGTGCAAGCCGTATGGTGATACTGTCAGAACTGAGAAGCACTCAGCTCAATCTCAAGCTCATCCAAATCATTTTATTCCCTCTCAATATCTGCTTCTCCAATGATTAAACTTGTCACAATATTCACTACTTCCTCAACCTAATAATTTACAGCTTACCTTACCTCATGCAATCCGAATCCTTTAATTAGATTTCCATACCCAGCTCTCAACAGATCCATATCACAATCCTCTGATAGGCAGCACAACCTCTAATTTTTCGAACTCTCCTTCATTTTCTCTTTGTATCAATCAGACTCTCCAACGAAATCTAGAGTTTAGATACCAATACAACCTGGTTATAAGATATCGCCAAGTCTCATCCCATCATCCCATCAATCCCACTTGGAGTCCCCATACTGTGATTGTTCTCATCCGAAGTTTGGATATGCATATGTGTGAAAACTTTGTAACAGTTCTGGCAATTAAGGTTCTCATTCCATCACTTACATCCATACCAGTACTCCCATCCCATTGTCCTTCCTCATCTTCTTACTCTCACCCCTCACTCCCACACTTACACCCATCTCAAGCCCAAGCCCAACCTGCTCCTTCCATCCATACAGATCATCCCCATCCCCATCCCCAAACTACAACTACACCCCCAACTCCATTCACCTCCAAAACAATATTCACCCCTCTAACTCCTTCAAACCCAACCCCCCCAACCCTCAACTACAAACATATCCAAACCGCTCACCTTCCTCCCCCCCAACTCCACAATACAAGTATGACAACACTCGCACTCACACTCACACTCACCAGCTCGCCTCGCCATCTCACCATCCCACCATTCTCCCCAGACCCAAAACTCCCTCCAAAAAACCCCCGCTATCCCACACATCCCCTCATATATCATTCATAAAACTTGCGTTACGCTTCCGCTTCATTTTGCCCCCCCTACCCCCTCCTCCCATCTCTTTCCCACTATCCGCTCTCTCAAGCATTTACCTCACTTCACTATTTTGTGTCAAATTATTCATTTACCCATTCATTCATTAATTCATATCCTATATAATACTAGTATTTATATCCGCTGTATACACATACAATACAGACATACCAAGCAAGGCATAATAAAACAGGACATTTACAACTACATTTATATCTATACTCGAGTAGTATCTATACATTATTCCTATACATTACCGGTACTCGTATACATTACTCGTATACTGATATAAGATTACAACTTTTTACATCTAAACCCAAGCTCTCTCTCTCTCTCTCATCTCACTACAACTACTCATATATAATTTATAAACCAAATTCTCAAATTCTCAAATTGATTGATTATCTCGAACTTTTTTGCCCATCCTATCCTATCCAATCCCATCCTGTCCAATATCCTTATTCCTATATTCTGTTTCTTCCATCTAATATAGTATCGTACAATATAGTACATGATTAATACTCGAGTATAAATACACAATAATAGATACATACAAATTTTAAATATCCAATCCACCTCATGAATAAATAAATAAAACGTAAAATCCTCAACCAAACAAATCATATAACCCCTCCCATCCCCTTTGCCTTTGCCTTTGCTCGCCATCCTTCCCCCAAAATTCAAACCAAATCACTAGCATCAAACCTCTGCCCCCGACTCGTCATCGGCGTCAAAACCTCCACTATCGTTTCTTCCACCCCCACAACCGCTCTCGCACCCCCGCCCCCACCCCCTCTCCTCCACCCCATCTCTTCCACGTCACCCACCTCACCCTCACTCCAACTCGACTCCGCACTACTCGTACTCGCACTCGAGAAACTCTCTTTACTCGCATGACTCTTCACGCTCCCCTGTCCCATTCCCTGTCCAGAAATCGCATTCGAATTACTAAACGGACTTTTCCTAGGCCGATCAAAATCGACTGCGCGGCCCTTCACACCACCCGATCTCGTGCGGGCCGAAGGCCCAGATGTGGGATCATAGTGTAGCTGATCTCGATCTCTGGAGTGGCGATTTTCGCGCCCTTGCCCTTGCCCCTGAACCTGCCCTTGAACTTGAACTTGAACTTTCCCGGGAGTCGATTTGCGCGAGATGCGGAGAGAGTCGTGGGTGCGTGATATTTGGCCGTGGGTGTGTTGGGTGGTGTGGGTGGTGGAGGAATTGGAGCGCGTGTGTTGGTGGGATGTACGGCCGCGGGGACGGGTTGTGGTTGTGGATGTGTATGTGAATGGTTCGTCTAAGATCGAGGTTCGGGTTGTGAGGGTTGAGGTGGCGAGACTGGGTTCGCGATGATGGGTGTGGAGTTCTGATTCGGAGTGAGGTTCGGAGGGGTGGGTGGGTTGGTAAGAGCGACGTTTGGATTTGGTGTCTGGTTCTTCGAGGAAGGTGGTAGGTTGATATGAGGTTTTGTATGGGGATGGGATGGATGGGACTGGTAATTCGGGGGATCGAGAAGAAGAACGATTATTGAAGAGTCCTTCTGGAGTGGTAGAGCGTGATCGTGATCGATGGGAATGTCGAGGGGAAAAACCAAATACGTGGGTTGGAGCTGGAGGTGTGGGAATTTTCAGAACGTTGGCTGGGTTATTTGGTGATGATTCGGCACTGCCGTATATTGAACCTGCTTGGGATCTAACGGTCGAATGTTGACCTGCTAGAAACATGTAATTGCGTGGGACATCGCCCTGGTATCGTAATTGGGATAACTCCTCATCCGAATAAGATCTAATGGGAGGAGACTCCAAAACCGAAGGTCTGCTGAAATTAACGTCAAGTAGGTTTGATTGTGACTGAGCCTCCTTCATTGGTGATGGTGGTATATATGAGCCCCCGGCATTAGGCATTGCAGAGCGTCTGATCTCCGCATCAGAAGGTTGGATACGGAGAGGTTTAGGCTTATGCTTGATAGATTTGGGGGCGGAAATTTCCACTGAACGTCTCGATAGACTACTGCTACTGCTAGCTGTTGACGAATCTCTAACAGACTCGACATTTCTGGGAGGCTCTAACAAGTCTGTAACAGTTGTTGAAGGTGGCCCGAACATCGACTGGGCCGGAGAATTGCTTCTCGACTGTGAGACACCCCCAAAGAAGCCTCTTTCGATTGCTCGAATGCCAAAGAGATCGCCTTCACCGAGGTCCTCTATGTTAAGTCTCTCCTGGGTGCTGTTTGCCTTCTCAATTTCCTCAATTTTTATATTTTTCGCAAGCCTAGCATGAATGTTAAGTCAAGTCGTTTGATTCAGGATGTTTTGTCTTACCTTCTTTTATTGTACCATACTTTTAACAGGCCAGCAACGAGTACAACGAAAATCGAACCACCAAGTACAATGCTGCAGAGTATTCATTAGGCATACGTATGAATGGTCATTCTCGAGAAACTTACCCAAACTTGGCAGACAAATCTTGGTTTCCAAACCACCCCATTATGAAATATTATTATATAGCTTGTTTGTTACTGTGATTGTACAATGCCCAGTAGATAGATATCTTAAATATCAATATGCGATGTGTGATATATGAATAGCTTGAAGAAACACGGATTCCTTTTAGTAATGCCCCACAGGTCGACAATTAATGAATGTATTAAGAAAAGAAAGACAAGATGAGAAAAACAACCGCGATGAGCACAGCTTTTATCGATTATACCAGTATAAAAGCCAACAATATTCTAAGAAGAGGTCCGAAAGCCTATAGGTCGATCTGGGTCCTTGGGAGAGAAATCGGAATCGATGAAGCACGGACTGTGCTCGAGCTTGCTGTCAATTTTCGAGGTTTTGCGTTTCAAATGGACGGTTTATATGAGTAGCCCAGACGATGAAAGCGGATCGATATGTGGCTCCAGAATCTTGGAATGGCAGAGTTTTTTGGGGTGGTATTGAACGTTGAATGACAAATGTATAAAATGATTGTCGAAATTTTCAAGTGTAGTTGAAGTATGTCACTATGACCGAAAGGCAGTCCAAAAGAAATTGAGTCTTCCGACCTTTATCAACAGGCTTGTAGCCACCACTTGAGGTCAATCGATGTAGGGATTTGGGCCGTTGAACGACTTGCATTCAAGAAACAAGAGATATTGGGCGTAAAAGAGTGGCTGTTTCCTATGAAGGAATGGTCAAAGGCAAAGAATGACGTACAAAACAAAAAGGAAGAGAAAGTCAAAAGAACATCTGATATGGAAAGTAGATAATCAGAACTATAACAACCTTCTTAAGAGAAGACACAGCATTGACTACATGCCAGTCAATCCTGGGAGGATGTTGAAGTATATGGAAGCACCAGCTTCAATAGCGGCGTCATCCAGGTCGTTCAACCACACTTCACAATGAATGTATAGATTTAGATACAATCATTGGATCGTCTCACATGGCGAAGCACTTGTGTTCCACACAACCAGTACTGTGTTTGGATTGCTCCCCTCCTCTGGCCATGCCATGTGGTCAAGCAACGCTGCGACTGAACTACATCGGGATGTTTGTCCAAGTTTGACATGATCTTCACTACAATCACTGGACGAGGAAGAGTTGCCATAGCACTTAATTGGCCGAGCACAGGTTGTAGTTGAGTTATCGCTGCTCTTTGACATTTGCATGATGCTGGCAGTTTCGAATCATTTTTTGATGTGGTATTGTTTGAACCGAGTAGAACGATTTCTTCGGCGGCTGCCCCTTTTTAGTGTCGCACCATGAGCACGTTTACATGGTTTGTATGGATTACAGTAACCTTACTTGTAGAAAAAATTAACCACCAACAGTTTTCTTCGTATAAGAGCGCTGTCATATACTTATTATATGTGTGTAAGCCAATCGACATACAAGTAATTGATTCACTTGACTGATGAATCAGACGAGATAGATTCAGATGGGAATTTGGTTGTTCATGATCCGGATGTAGGATCTGGAGCCAAGGATTTGACGGTACTAAAAATGGAGAATAGTGGATTTTACTTGATATCACTCGCAAGAATTGTGTTTTTTGGTTCAGCTTTTACTACTACAGTAGTATCTTAAAAATCATAGGATTTATTAGAATTACACAATCTTAATCTTTACTCAAGTGATGAAAGAATAGCAACTTCCAGGTGGGTTGGGTGGGAAAAGCCCGGGGCTATGAAAATGCCTAGGTGCTGGTCCGGCCTTATATATACCTATATATCCTCCGAACACACACTCATATTAACGTTAATTTTGACAAATTCATGCAATGAAATTTCTAATACATTTTTGCCATTATTCAAAACAGTCGAATAAGCTTCATGATATTACTGGTATATATAGATTTTTGGAATCGAAATTCGAGTGTGAGATATCGTTGAAGGTTACCATGACATTTCCTCTGAAAATCTATCTAATTAACGAAATACAGTACAAATACAAACACGACGACAAGTCTAATACTAAGGAAGGAGACTAGCTTCAATCGTATTTCGATCTGGAGTTGCGATCTTGCCTCATTCTAAATCCATAAGAGAGAGAAAAAGACCTTTCGAATTATTGAATATCAACAACTGTGACCCATCCATCTTCATGGTCTGATCTGGTCTGGTCTGGACGGGAGGCCTGAAGAATTTTTTGTCAATTTCCACACCCACCCTTTGCTACAGTAGACCAGCATTGACGAACCAACATTGAAGTCACAATGGAATAATCTCGTATTGTTTCGAGGAAGCAATATTGGATTGTAAATTGTGGTCGTATTGTGTTGGATTGAGAGGGGAACGTGTTTATTTTGTTTGGATCCTCCGTACACATGATACAAACGTTCCTTCATGTACCACTTCGTACTGTACGAGAGAGACCTGGAGGACACTGTTCCAATGGCTGTCTCAGTAGACAGTCTTCTTTTCTTCATCTATATCTCTTTGGGTCTATTGACCACGATATTTTGATGGAATGGGTTGTGATTATGATTATGATATTCCTTCCATTGTCGGTTTCCTTGAAGGATTTCATTACCTCCTAGCCCCCCGGGTCCGTGGCCATTCTCTACGACATCCATGGAGAAACAGAGTAGTGAAAAAGTTTTCGGGATACTAGAGATCCTTGAATCATTTTCTTAGATTTCTGATTTCTTAATCTGATATGCCGCAGCGCATCTCTCTCTCTCTCTTTTTTTCAGAGTAGTTGAATAGTGAGCCTAGGAAAATGTTATAAACAAATGAAGCGTACACAAGGCGTCATCTGCAATATCTTGATTTGCTTGATATAAATTCAATAGCTTCAAGACAATTTCAGGAGCATGAACCTGTGACATCACACCTACTTAGTTTCTAAGAGAGGAACTATCTTCACTGATCCGGTCACGGGTTAATACTAACCTCCACATCATTAACCACCTCTGAACCAAAATCTCATTTCATCTCCTTCAATATAAATATAAATACCGCACATCAACATTATGGACCCCAACCAAAGCCTCCAGAATCCCCCTTCATCCTGTAGAAACATCTTTTCGTTTCGTCACAATGTCAGTGGCAGATAATACAGATAAGTTATAACCTTAGACGATGCCATCATTCAACCCTTGTCCCACCAATTCCCCAAACATTATCGTTATAAAACATAAGATCAACATGTACAGACAGAGAAGCAATAACCATCGAAAAAAAAACGCATCAAGACTCAAGACCATAGCGAAATCAGGAATCTCAATCTCAATCCCAACCTCAATCTCGAAGATCCTACCAGTCCAGTCCAGTCCAGTCTTTATCCTTACTTATCCTTATAGCGCTCTTTATCTCTCTCTCTCTCTCGCGGACCATCCATAATCCATCTCGATTTCCTCAAACGTTCTCAGCTAAGGAGGCCAGACAATTGCAAGGCAAGGAAAGAATCGAATACACATACAGCTAGCTAGCTGGTGAAAGTAAGTAGTGATGTGGATAATGGTGAGAGCTTCTGATTCCGAGTACTATACGATATACGATATATATGTACATGTAAATCTAAATCTAAATATTTCACGATGGATTAATCTAATTCCAATTCCCTACATACGTAAACCTGATTCCCTCCCTGCATGTATATATATATAATTATAGAACACTAACCTTACCGTTTGTATACCTAATCCAACCCAACAACCCATCCCATCCCATCCCATCCCATCCAACCTACATACTACATACTACATACTACAACCTCCAACCTCCCATCTACAACCTCCGACCAACCGACTATAACAATCCTTTGTATTCTACGAGTACAAATATACTCGTAACACCCAATCGACAAATGAATCATATTAGAATCTATTACTCAGGTTTTATACAAGAACTCTCATGCCACATATTCCTCACGACAAAAGTTCGGGGTAAGATGTTGCTCTTATTGAATTAAAACAAGGTATTTATATTCATATATTCATATACTCAACCAAACATCGCTCTGGATGTACAACCAACCATAACTCTCAATTCCCAATAAAGCCAACCCGAACTCCTACACAAAGATTCCCCATGCTTCTTTATGCTAAGTATGTATAAAAGCCGCCCTCTTCCCGCTCGATATAATCCTTCTCAATTAGTTCTACGTAAAATCATTAGCCTGTGTTCTTCTCTAGAAGCACTTTGAAAAATAGAAAAAATGAAAACCTACTCTCAATCTGCTTCTTAATCTCCGCCGGTTCTACAACACCTCTCGCTTTCGTTTGATTAATGACCTCCGCTACCAAATTCTGATGCGTCATCTTCTTTCTTGACTTCATAATCCTAACAATTGCAGCCTGGCTTTCAAAACTTCTATCCTGAACAACTTTCTCAAGCGTTGCTTTATTCTCTTCCTTGGTCTCTTTCAATTGGATTTGATTGATCTTGATCCTGTATTTCGGGTCAGAGAAATTGAGGTGAATGGTAAATGTATCTGTGTGATTGACATCTCTACCCTTGGGGTATTTGGTCAAGACTCGAATTTTAGCACACGCAAGAGATTGAAGAGTTCGTTCTAATTCGCCATCGACGAGCCCCGTTGCTTTGGAAATATCCGTGTAAGAAAGGTGGCCACCGTCCTCGAGATCGTTAAAGAGAACGAGTACTATAGCTTGGAAACCGCTAACTAGGAGTTCTTTTACACCCTTGTTAAAATTGGCCTTGACAATGCTGTGTGCAAGAGAATGTTGCCAAGTCAATCGTCGCCCACTGTGTTTATGCTTATAATGCCGGTCATACTTTTCAATATGTCTCGCAACCTCCGCGGGAAGGCTGACTTCGATGTCTGGATAAGTTGGCCAAGCAGCAGATGAGAGGACACTAACTTGAAGATCCAAAGTGGTCTTACTTGTGTTACTGAGTGACTGCTTATATGAAATCATCTCATCTCGAGAAATTTCTTGATCCTTAAACATCGAGTCGAGGTTATGAGTGAAGCTGTTACCACATTCGCCCCTTAATTTGGTAAGCATACTCCTCTCAGCATCCTGACTTGCACTACGTGCCATCAACAAGCGACGTGCCAGATCCCTTTTGTAAAATGCTTCAAATACATCTTTACCTTCGATGAAGCGGAATAGCTCGAGACCTTGTTCCAGTTGGCGGTCCAATTCTGCATCCTCGTCACCGGTACTGGCATGTCCTTTCTTCTCAGCCTCATTTCGATCTGTGGAATCGGATACCAGAGAACGAGGCACAGCTTTGAGCCCCCCACGCAGTAATAGATCCATGTATTTCGCAATCATTTCTCCAACTTTAGAAGTCTCTGTACCCCATGCTTTAGCAACTTGGCGCTCATTTATAAATTGTCCAAATGCATCCCGAAGACAGAAAGTAAACGTGCCATCTTTGTCGAAGGCATCTCGGATGACAATATCCAGTGACCGCTTCAGCTCGAGTAGACGAACAACCATTTCATCGCCCCTTTCCTTATCCATTACAATAGACGACCCAACAACTTTTATATAATTGGCGAAGGGTTTCTTGAGCTGTGCCTGGATCTTCGAAAGTCTCAAAAGTTCATACAAAGATTTCAGTGATGCCATTGCTTCGCCTTCTAAAAGCTTGGACACAGCTACCGTTTCCAGCAGGACATCCGCGCGTTTGCTGATCAAAATCTCGTGTGCAGTATCGAGTAGTGTTTTCTTGGTAGTGCTATCGAAATTATATGTATCGCAACGGAGACTTTCTCGTCGCAATAGATTATCACAAGAGGAGATATATTCTCTCAGTGGCGAGGAGCTCCGTTCCGTGGCAAAGTGTTCGAGGTAGGCTGAAGAAATCTCCTGAAACCGTTGCTCGAAAAGATCTGTATATATACCGAGGATGTGAATTGTGGCAATCGAAGCTCGGAGAAGGACTGGATCGAACAAAGTCAGGCCTTCTCTATCATATTTTACAAGATCGCATATCCCTAGTATTGCCTGTGCTCCAGTTTTGCTAATCTCCTTTCCCTTCATGTACACTATTTCACGAAATTGACGTATGCCCATATCTTCGAGTTGCGGGAGTGTCTTCGAGTTCAGCAGATACGATCTATCAAGATAGCTGAATATGGATCTTAGCAGAATCTAACTCCATTGTCAGTAGTGATCCCATAGATTGGTAAGTGTGCGATTGCAACAATCCTACCAGCTGAGTTCTCCATATTCCCCATATTCTCTCTACAGTCCGCAGGGTTTCCACTGAGCTAAAACCTCTATTGCGTATAATAGCTGGTAAGAGGCCATCCTTGATATGTGTGTGACAACGTTTTTCTACATGTCTGTATAGCTGATCTGCCTGTTCTTTTCCACGTCGACAAATTGCTTCGACTCCACGACACCTGCAACACCCGGGGCGTCAGTAATTGCCTATCAGAGAAAATGAAACTCCAAACAGAGTTGAACAATAAGAAGATCTTCCAGAGGAAATGGGGAATGGGGAATGGCAGCTATATTAGGGAGAAGATGCAGAAGATAAACATCCAAAGAGAGTTCGACATTGGAAAGATGATATGAAAGAACTGATTGAGCTTACAAAACTTCCAATGGTGATACTGGCTGTTTGTTGCTAAAGACTAATGCCAAAGCATCATCTAGCTCGTCCCAGGTTTTCTGGAAATACTGCTCCCTGTCGTTTGGAGAAGTTGTTCTCAGGTTCTTAATCACCAATCCTTTCGCTCCAGTATGTGGTTGGAAATTGGAAGGCCTTGTCAAATCTATTGTCCCTGGGCGCGAGACCCTAATCGTTTTATTCATATTAGGATTGGTTGATGATTGCGATGTCCTTAACTTTTTCGTCGAAGGACTATCAACCTTAGATGTATCGCAAGACGTATTCGTTGGGTTGCTGTTTAGACTTCGGGGATCGCGATGCTTTCTTTTGGCAGGAGATTTGGAGGAAGTCGAGGAGTTATCAACTGCACGATCGTGTGAAGGCCACATCGAAGTGAGGGGAGCACGAAGAATATGGTTTCGCCTTTCGATTTGTTGTGAGGGGTCACAACATTAATGTTGATAGTATATTGAAGACGGATATATCTATCCTGTTTTTCTTGTAGATTGGTATTCCCGTGGATGTTACATGAGGGGAATTAGAATTGGGAAAGTTACACGGAACAGAACATATGCATGCTATAGATCGGTACAGGATGCGTTTATTAAACAGGGGAGGGAACGCGATAGGCGATAACGGCGATAAAAGCCAATACTGTTATCTACTTTTTAATTCGGATAAATAAATTGTAGTTGGCTATTTAGGATTAATAAAGATCTATATGAACAGGTTAGGGTAGCTATAGGTATAAAGTGTATCAAGTATATATATATGAAGTATATGAAGTATATGAAGTATACTCGAGTATGTAAGTTGAATATCATAGCATTTAATCAATTCATGATGTTTGGCATTCTAAACTCTATACACGAGCACCAAGTCATCTTTCCTTCTTGAATTAATACACAAAATATCTAATCCAAACTCATTCTCTCAAGTAAATGATCTCAGAGTGGGTCGTTTTTGAATAATTGTCTCCTCGAACTAATAATCTTGTCAGAAGTCGAAATCTTATAAGCAATAGGATCAATGGAATCATCACTTACATCGACAAAGTGAGTTATAGTCATGAGAAACATGAATGAGTCCGATATGTCAACGATGCTCTGCTCTGCAACATCGTTCCCAATCCCAAGCCCGGCAGATCTTTTAAGTACAGCTAGGATAGCAGCTTTGTTGTCGACGAGAAATCTCCTCCCTTGTTCCAAACTCTGCTCATTCTTTTGGCCACGAGTTACGAGAGCACAGCAAATGACTCTCATGATTGCTGCAAGTAAGCTATAATGCCTGCTAACAGCCTCTGAGTCATTAAAATCTAACACGAATCAGCATGTGCATTGAAATGTCCCATGAAACGAATAACTTACCGATCTCGAGGTCGGTATCGAGGGCAAATAGCCCTGAAACCAAAATGGAATGAAAGAGGCCCGCATTTAGTACAGCGGTAGCCCCGGAGCGAATTTGTGATATGTGAACAAGGAGTGCCAGTCTTGCATAGAAGTCGGATAGAATTATAGTTGCATCTATATCAAGTTAGTATATATTCAGCTTCAACCTGGAATATGTTTTCACCTTCGCGTGACGACTCTCGTAAAGCATTTGCCAAATCCCCGATGGAGTGAACGAGGATGCTTATGAAGTTCAGACGATTGAGAGACTCAATGATGTAAGGGGAGTCTTCCTGTTTAGCCATTCTCACCAAAGCTCCAAGAAGTAGCAATGCCGCAATTCTGCAATTATGTTCTCCGACTAAGGCATCGTCACAGACTATATCTATTAATCGATCACCTGCCATTTTAACTGTCTGTGTACTATGCGGTTTGCGTAATCCAGGAATAGGAGTAGGACCTCGATTGCCCTGGCCGGCACGGCGAGTGCCGCCGTTGAGACCGTTGTGATTGTCTGTTTCAGGACTAACGGGAACTTCAGTCTCTGACGTTCCTGCAAGATAGCGATAGCTGACGCTATAAAAGAGTTCTTTTAGGGGGCCGTTAGCGCCGACGGTATTGATAGCTCTGAGCGACAATTCGAAAACATAAAAGAGTTTATCGCTTAGATTTTGTCCTATATCACCTTCTTTGAAAGTATCTGAATCTAGATCCAAACTAAATAAGAGCGCCTTGGTAAGTTTAGCTAGCTCCAACGCATCAGCTGCATTCTCCAGACAGTTTTCTAGTCTAGGGAGTATTATTTGTAAAGTCTGCAATACGAAAACTATTTTGGTCGACTCATCGTAAGCCATGGTCTCTATCATCAAAAGTAATAACTGAACCCAAGACTGCAGCGCCTTATGTCGAGCTGCTTTGAGTTCCTTCAACTTGTTGTCGATAAAGTAGTAGTTAAACATGATCTGGGCTTCGTGATTGAACGCAGTCATGTCTTGAGGATTTTCAAATCTCTTCGTCGCCACGAGCTCAGACTTTCGTAAAGTTAGAAGCTCCTCGAATTTTATCATGTTGAACAATGGAGGGCAATCGTTGTGTACTTCCTCACAAACGCTGACATCGATATCTTTGAACCAATGCAGTGGGCCAAGGGCTATTGATTGATCTAAAGGAATATCCATGAAGTCGAAAAGATCGAAAACGGAGCAATTATCAATTTGCCGACCCTCTTCTACCATTGTTGACCCAAGTAACGTGTTAAACATCCGCTCCTTTAAAGAAGGCAAATGACTTAGTGCTATCTGGCGTAACTCAGCAGATGTGTATTGCAAGACACTAGCGCGTTGTTTTAAAAAGTCCGAGAGGCAGGAGGCGGAAGTGGAATCCAAGAATTCCGGA
This sequence comes from Sclerotinia borealis F-4128, assembly GCA_000503235.1. Classification (NCBI taxonomy): domain Eukaryota; kingdom Fungi; phylum Ascomycota; class Leotiomycetes; order Helotiales; family Sclerotiniaceae; genus Sclerotinia; species Sclerotinia borealis. The sequence continues at coordinate 183,207 of KI628579.1, read as the reverse complement.
TCTGCGAGATCTCGGCCATTCCACAACAGGCCCGGCCTAATCAGAGTTTGTCTAATGAACATTTCAAAAAACGAATTATTAGACCGCATCTCTATCATGACAAGACTGGATGAAAGGGGTGAGTGCCATAGCTGCTTAAGCAGCCGTAGGCATTTATATCTCAAAGAGACTAGCCATGATGAAACACTTCCATCGCCCTCCAGAGACATGTCGTTAGCTAGCGTCAATATTGAATGGAATAGTGAAATTCGACGGCTGAAAAGAGAATCCACATCAACCTCTATATGGTTATCTCTGCACTGAAACCCAAGAAGTAAGTGCGCTATTGTAGTCTGACCTGGGCAAGCCTCGAGACAAGCAATAAGAAAGTCCAATATTTGAACTTTAATGATATATGAATCGGATGTTTGGCCTTGCGTTTCGTCGAGACTAGCCTCTATCTCTTGTAGCAGTGACCGTGAGATAGCTTCCGCTGCATTATTTTCCTCCAATGCAGCAATTGCTTTGTTACGATCAATCATTCTGCTACCTGCTTTAGGAGCAGGGGCGAGGCGTGGCGAGGCGGAGAGCTTTTCCAGTAATCTTAAGGACGCTATCACCAATTCAGGATTACCCGAGCTACAGTATAAGCCCAAATCAGGAATGATAGTCAAGTGATTGAGCACTCCATCCTCGAAAGACGCGTACGCGGCATTGGGGACAGGAGTGCGGCGATGACTTGCTTGACCTTTGATCAGAGGTCGAACGATATCTCGATAAGTTGGCTGCAAATCCATGATCAGCGTAACTGCACGTATTCCTTGCAGCAGACACATAATTGATGGTGAGTCAGGAGCAGCACTGGCAACTTCGTTAACGTCTTGATGGATTGCAGCAAATATCGCATCCATCACGCTGGAGTTGTACATCCATTCCATTACCCTGGAAAATGGATGCAACAAGACATAAGTTTGTAGATCAGACGTTCTGATAGCAGTGTCGACAGAGATGTTGGAGCGATTTGCAAATATCACGAGATCTTCGTTAAAAGTTTCTAGACAAGTCGTGATGAAAGTAAGACAACTCAACTGCAGCAATCTCAGCTGTATAGGATCTATTATTTCACTCATTCTGGAACCAAAAATCTGGCCGACGGCGAAATCAACGTACGGATCTATTCCGGGCATACGACTAGAAGCTCCGAGGAGTTCAGGAAATGGTAAGCCATCTCGCAAAGCACTATCCTCCTCGTAAGGTAATACAAGAGCATGGAGTAGCATTATGAACGCATCGGGTTCTTCGAAACCCGTACCAAACTTGCGGAGAATTGTGTCAGGTGCGTAAGATTGGGGGGCTGCATTTCTTTGAGTGCTGACATGATGGGCATACCCCCCAGAAATCCATATATCGAGGGCTGTCCACAAATACTCGGCTGCTGGCTTTGTCTTTTTACTTAGCAAAGACCGCAGTGCCGTGAAAGCACAAGCTCTAAATCGAGATGGAATCGAGCTAGCTGCAAGTTGGAAAAGCAGATCTGTAAGTTGATACGAGGGATGCTGCATCAAAAATTGTCTAGCAATAGCACTATGTGAACAGAGTTGAGATATGAGACGGAGATAAGACTCGAGCATAATGTAAGATTCTGGCTCCAGTTCTGCTTGATCATGATTTGGCTTCCCATGACGATAGGCCTGAGCTTGTGGTACTGGTTGGTCGCGAAGTTTATTCGTGAAAAATGTTAGCTCTTTGAAAATTTGATTCCATGTGAGTGCATGAGCCCGCTTCATTTTCCCGGCTTGAGGACTTTCATCGAGCAAAAATTCGTGTGCAGCAGTGGCACAATCATCATCGCCTGAAATTGCCTGGAGCATTTCGCAAAATGCCGAGACCAGTGGAGTTGAGGCACGTCGAGAAGCCCAGTACATGAACCCGACTAATACACCATCTGGAACGTCCCAAAATCCGTCCAAAGCAGCCTTTGGACGGCCGTCAAAGGCATAAGCAATGATGACTATGAATCGCTCCAGATCTAGATCGTGCTCATGCTCATGACTGAGTTGACGTTGCTCATCCTCATCGATCCTTAACCTCCTTAAGACGTCCGGTAAATTTGTTATGAAACTTTCGATGAATGTCTGCAGCTGCTCCATGAATTGGTCTTCGAAAAAATCGGAGAACGAGACCGAATCCGACAAGAGCTGGGGAGCCTTTCTCTGTAGCCATAACCGGAAGCCTTGGCGTGAAGGTTCTGACCAACTTGCGGCTTTAACATCAGCAGAAAGAGACAACAAGAAATCGAAAGCACCATCTTTTAGAGCTTCGTTAAACTGCTGAGAACGCTGCTTGGCCTCTGATGTTTCGTTAGTGAGTTGGAGAAATGGAAGATGTATGGACTTTAGCTAACCTTCTTCGAGGTTAATACCATGTGGTAATCCATCATGGTGTTCCACATACCAACCGCTATACTCTGCTAACCACCACGCTCGAAATGCGGCATGAGCATAAGGCAATACCCATGCATTTTGGTCGGTTTTGACGTTAACTTTCCTATCCAGCGCTCTTGCATCTTGTATCGTTGACCCACCCTCTGGAGAACCAAAGCGCCAAATGCAAGCAGCCAACGCTGGAAAATGATGCACTGTGATGATTTGTTAGTCGAAAAGCGTCGTGCTGTAAAATTGTAGACAACTCGTCGTAGGTTTGGTCACAGTTACAAAACTAAAGAATGCTTACCCAAAAGATTATCATATTTGTCCGCTTTCTTCAAAATCCCCAAGAGTAGCTCAAAATCTCCCACAACAGAATGGTTTGCTTTCACTAGATAGAGTACGATAACGCCTAGTAACTCATGTTGCTTGATCAGACTGTGACGCTGATACTCCATGATTTGCAAAAGATCTGGTTGCGATGGTTGTCCCAATACAGATGCACTACTAACTTTGTCGGAAATTTTTTGGAGCCACTGCCTGATTTCACCCATGGCAGAAATGCATTTTGAAATAAAAGTTGGTGTATTACTTGTCGTAGTTTCAGGTGTAGTTGTCGGTTGACTGCGGATCGATTCTGTGATGATTTGTCCCAGATAAAGCTTAAGTTCCTGCTCCTGCTCCGAATTGCCCTCCAATTCAGCATTTTGCTGGAGCGTGAGACGCAAACAATCCAACAAAAGCTTTCGTCGCTGATGAAAGCGAATTATGGAGCAGGACAATATTGAGCGCCCTGTCGCATCGGCATCGTCTTGTGCGTCGAAGAAGATTTGAGATGCTTCAACTTCATCAAGATTTAGTTCGTCCGCTAGCTGAAAGGTTCCCTGCTTGAAATCGTCGTTGATCTGATATATCTGCCCATATCGCTTGACATTTCCTATAATCATTATGTTAATATTGAGTCCTTGCCGTGGATACTTCGAGGGCATAGGAAAGTACACACCCGCTTCAATACTCTTCCTACTTTGTTCATTCCGGTTCTTCTGGTCCAGGAGATTGCGAAAAGCTGCAATATGAGCTTCGAGCTCAATAGCCAATCTTTCAAGGTTCGAAAGGCGAGAATTTGACAGCGCAAGAAGGTCCGAATGCAAGGCCTGGATTTCATTCAAGGTACTGGACTGCTCTGCCATGGTTGGGAAGGATGCGCCGAGGCTTTGGAGACAGGAACTTAATCTGGCATAAAACTCATGAAAATTGAAAAGGATATGTTCGGATTCCTTTCATGGCAATTGTGATTGTTCCTGTGTCGCAGATGCCGTAAGTGGTAGTTTGGACTTTATGCGGTCACACAGAAAATTATTTGACGGACAAGCGATGCTATTTTTGAAGCTGTCCCTGCACACGAAAAATCGCGTCGCCAAAGGCCGACCACCGAAATAATTTATAAGTTAAGGTGGTCAACCACTTACGAATCGCACAATGTTATAGTTCTACGGTGCTGCCGACTTCTGTAAACCTAAAAAATGCGAAGATGCTTGATTTGCCTACCTTTTGATACATTTTTTACTGAACTCAGAAGGCCTTTGGACCCCCCTCAGATTACCGTCAATTACAGGCCCTACATATCCCCAACAGCTGTGAGAGCTCCAAGTTAGGAATGCGTCGAGATCAGTGTGATCACGGTTTCCCAATATGTCGCCATCATATTCAGATATAGTGAAGAAGTTGGAGCAGATTCTTAGTAATGAACAAATCTCAGAAATCCTGAATAGTGGGAAACGAAATTCGAGTCCTCTGACAGGTAAATCTATCTGGTCTAAGTCATGGATCTACTTGGCAGACTTACAGTTGCTAACTGACAGGAATTAGATCTAAAAGACATTTTTCATGGTCCCCACAAGGCTGATAATGTGTACGTCAGATATCCATTCAGATTTGAAGGTTTTGTGCTAATCTAGACATTAGGGATCAACTTGACGACCAACGTTACCGCGAAATATTCGAGACTCTGTTCAAGAATCTGTTCAAGATTGTCGTTGAGGAGAAACGAAAACATCATGTCTCTGCCAAATTCAAAAAACATTCGGCATCCAAAAAACAGTCGGCCAATAAGGTAGAGCTTTGTGACAATGTCATATGTTTTATCATGCAGGCTGGGGTATTATACAAATTGAAGAAGAAGACCATAAACGCTATAATTGCTCACATTATTGATACGATTCTTACGTCGACTGGGGGCTACGATCATCCGATAGCAGCTGACTATCTCAAGGCACTGGGCCCTTTTCTCGAGCAACCAGCGATTGCACAAGGTCTTCTAAAGGATGTTCGGACTGAACTTATCGAATTTTCTCTCGGTGGTATCGAATTGTACCTGGGAGATACTGACGGCGATATTTCAGAATCTGGCTATGGATTTGACCATCCATCACTGCCTAAATCTTCCTCCGGGATGGGAAGTATGCCAAAGATATCTAATTCGGTATCCAGGCAAAATGTAGAAATTTTCTGCCAAATTATCTTCTCACTTCTTTCTACTACCAACAATCCTTCATTCCCAGCTCTTGAACGAGTGGCCGCCATAATGATGCGCTTGCTACAGTACCAGGAGAATTTGAACGTAAGCAAGCTACATCAGGTCGTAAGCAAGCTACATCAGGTAACATTCTCAGTTCTTAATATCGTTTTGTCATTTTTCCGTGAAGATCGTACATCCCATTCGTTTGCAATTGGTCGAGATTTGCTTCCTTTGATATGCCAGCTTTGGCCAGGTAGAGCAAACGACGAGATGCTCAACTGTGTGCGAGATGAAATGTTGATAAGTCTTTACCACATTCATCTACACCTGGAGAGCAACATCATGAGTGATACGGATGTCGAGCTGCACAGCAATTTGAACGATTTACTTGACGCCTTAAAATCAGATTATTCTAGACGCGCAGACCGTGATCAGCTCCAATTAGACGATTTGGAAATCTTAGATTTGAGTTCCAGACAGGTGGGCTGCGATCCTTTTCGTCTACATTGTTTCCGACTAAGATCTCACCACAATCGCATGGCTGAACGCACTCGCATGGCTGAACGTAACTGGGCAAATCTACTCTCCATGGCCATCCTAGAACGATTAGTGAGACTCAAAGAGCACATTCATCAAGTGAAACCTAAACTGGGAGACGAGTCGGATATTTACCCACGAAAGCGTCAACGCATTTCTCAGTCATCTGAAAGGTTACTCGATCCTCTTAAGTCTGACGATCAGAAGATACGGTTGGCCGGTTTGCAACTAATACCATTCTTACTGCAAGATTGTAAACTCTCAACTTCTTCTCTGAAGGAGTTGCTGGATCATTTGGGGAAGTGTGCATTAGACAAGCGTAGTAGTAACATTGCGTCATGGGCTCTACTTGGTATAGCAAGGTCAGTACTATGTTGTTCTTAAACTGTCATGACTGACAATTGAGTCACAGCTGTACATATCAGGCATGTGCTGCAGAGGAATCCTTAATAGATTGGAAACAGCTCTGGCATAGCGGAGCTAAAGCGCTCACTTTTGCGGGGACTTGTCGCGCCGCTGCTCTAGCGCTCCATGCAATTCACGCCAAACATCTGATAGATTATCGTGATATCGAAGACAGTGTGAGCGCAATCATCACCGCAGCTGACATCAGTGGCCCGCCAGTCCTCTGCGACTCGTCGATCTTCCTGGTCAACCACTTATTACAGGTTACCGTTAGTGAAGCTCCTGGAGCGAGCCTGGCAGCGTGCCAGCACGTGATTCGTTGGGTTTTTGGAAGATGGAATCCAGGTACGAAAGCCATTGTGTCATGTTAAATGATAAACTGACACATCTCAAGCTGATAGATTATTCAATGCTCGATACGGAAATCACTTACGCCCTTCTTACTTCGTTGCATTGTTGCGGACGAGCCTTGGCCTACCAAGATTGCCTGTATACTCAAATAGTCGTCATATAGGAGGAGGTGTGCTGTCTCAGGCATGGCAACAATACTTGGACGTTGAAAAAGTTCTTCGTTATCTCCTGCTACTTGACGGCGGTGCACCCGTCGAAGCAGATTTCGTGTGCCGATCCTGTCCGAAGTCTACTGCTGATTATGATGTGATTTTCCAATTAGATAGTGCTCACTTCAACTCTACCCGAAAACTGATACTCGAATTTCTGATGTCCAAATGTAGCGAGCTTCTACAGATTTGGAGAAGCTTTAATACGGAGCGTTCTCCGCAGGTTTCCACTGATATGTATCGAGGCTCACTGAATACATGTATCACTGGTCTCCTCCTACTACCTAATTTTGCCAATGCCAATTTAGAGCAGTTATATCTTTTAGGGGAAGACCTCCGATGCTTGGGTGATGAGTTGCTCGAATTTTTGAGAAGATCCGATGCCAAGGATTTTCAGGCCACCCAAGAGTTCATCGACACTCTTCTGCAAACAATCCAACCTCATCTCCCCCCTTGCGACTTCACTCAATTTAGGCACGTCGCGGAGCAGAATTCTCAGTTGTTGCAATTCTTAAGTCTTGTCGCGGGAGAGATCAAGCGTCGCCGCCTAGCGCCAGAGTCAATCTCGGCACTTTATGATGATCCTATGGATATTGATGATGAATTTTCCACCCATAGGAGTCAATTGGCAATAGAAGCGCAAAAGTCGAACATCCCCAGGCGAGCCATGGCACTGGAGATGAGTTATTCATCTTTTTATCTAGATACAATAGGCCGACTCATGCTAGCCGCTGATATGCACGAGTGCCCTGAACGTTGCACGGTGCCAACTTCGTTCATCGATGAGCTAGTCTCTATGAAGCATGAGGAGATACTCTCGTGCCGTCCACTCATGCGCAACGTGCTTCAATCTGATCTCTTTCTTGACGAAGCAGATGCCTATCGCCTTCTCCAGCGTGTGGGGCTTATTCTGTCATCAGCCGATTTCATGTCCAGCGAAATTGCCATGTGTGCATGCTTGGACGTATTGACAGGACTGTTACCTATCTGGTCAGTGGAAATGCAGAACCCGTTCGGAAATCACGCCAAGCAACTTTATGATTGGTTTATTTCACGAATCCAAAAAGGCACCGCTTCTACAGTTGTGCAGCTAGAGATTGTCAATTTGCTACGAAAACTTTTGCGAGCGAACCAGAATTATGGAAATTCACCTTCTCGGTCATCACCGCGTACAAGCCTGTTGGAGCTTCTCGGAAAGGGTAATGCTCCTACCAAGTTCTTCATTGGTGATCAGCTCTCGGAAATATTTGAGCTCTCCACATTGAAAGAGCATGATGATATATTTGTGGATGTGCTTGGGCTTCTACCTTCTGACCCAGAATTCTTGGAAGGAATCGCGTTTCGACTTTATGTCCTAGCAAAACTAGCTTCCCGTTGGTCAACTCTTCTGCGAAGATGTATCTATCATATTTTTGAAACACCGGGTAGGATTTCGGGTTCTGTTCGGCATGCAACTCGGTGCTTATCCAATGTTACTTCTGCACTCGCAGTACAAAGTCCTCGAGAATTGTTTGCATTGTTTGCGCCTCAGATTCTCTACACGTGGTTTGAAACAGAGACGATTGACGATATACCATATCAAATTTTTGGCTTCGCTGCTCTCAGCGACTTATTAGTATTCGCCGAGGAAGAGGCGTCCGCCCTTATGATGATGCGAGGTCATGATACCCAGCTGGACCACCTCGCTGAGCTGCTAAAAGTTCCCACAGTCCAACTACTCCAGAGATGCTTCGCGAAAGTTATGGCATACTGTATTGCCAACGATATAAGCATACCGCCTTCTTCGAGTGACAAGAAACACATAAGTGGTGAGACTCGACTGAAAAAGCGCCTCGGTCAAAAACTGTTCTTGGAATGTGTCAATCTGCATTTTACAGACATATTAGCTACCCTGTTCAACATCATAGACCAGGAGCAGCATGTCGAAAGATCATTTGCTAAGGATGAGAGCTTAGTACACGCCGCGAACATCATGGGGAAAATCAAAAATCTGAGCTCGTCCGAGATTACTTTGCCTGCAAATCAGCAACCTGCATTCAAAGCAAAATACCTCTCACATGAAATCAAGTATTTGTGCGCAAGGACAGTACATGAGGCAGGTAGTTTATACACTCCAAGCTTAGTAGCCTTCATCGCCAGAAAGTTACTTAAGACTATCCACCCTGCACTTGGATCGCTGCATGCTTGCTCTGTGTTGCGGAAGCTTCGTGTTCTGATCTCGCTTGCTGGAAACTCTGTAACTCGGGGTTATCCTCTAGAAATGCTTCTTCGATCTGTAAGGCCTTTTATCAAGGACCCCGAATGCGCAGATGATGCTATCGGTATCTCGCAATATTTGTTAGGTCAGGGCTCAGAATATCTAAAATTATCCCCATCTTTTGTTGCAAGTATTACTCTTTCGATACTAGGGTCTTTGCGTGTATTCATGCAAGAGAGCAGATCTAGCACAACCCAGGAGAGTCAACACCAAGCTACAATGTCTAAGGCTCAGAAGTTTCATCTCTGGGTTGGAGAATATGCTTCTCAGTATGAATCTCCTGTTTTAGTAGGATCTTTGAGTTCAAGTTTCAAATCTCTCGTGGCCTCTGCTCGGGAGGTTCGAACAATCGGGAATGCTGAAAGAGGGACAACTGAAAGCACACTACTGGACCAGCTACTGGAGGATGAAAAGAACGGGGGCTCTTTACTAACCCTACCTGCTCGAAAGCTCGCACTCAGCATGCTGTGCTCGGAATTCAAATGTCCCACCTCCTTCAGGACCGATATATATGGTGAAGATGCAGCTGCCGAAGCAAGGGCTGCTGTCGTATGGAAATCCTGCAGAAGAAATTCTTCGAATAAACAATATATGTCTTGGGCCGCGCGGGTACTCGGAAGAGCCTTCGCAGCTACTGGCCATGTGCACCACGAGCTTCTGCAAGAATCCACATTGTCGAACATGAAGGAATTGAAGACATCATACAAAGGGAACCTTCCATCAAGGGCATGTATATTGAGTCTTCTGCAATCATTAATCTTAGGGGATGATCTTTCAGCAGCGGGGACTGCCGAAACGGCTTTACGTATCATTGTCACAACTTCGGACGGGCAGGTTTTGGAAATGAGTCGTCAAAGTCTATCACCACCAGTGTTCGAGGCGTCAGTGTGGAATCCTTATCCTGTTCCGCCATGTGAGATCGCAAAACCTGCAGATGTAGATAGCTTAAGGAATCATCTCGATGCAGATTCCATACTTTCTCTTAATTGGCTATGTGATCTCTCCATTGCATTGGTTAGAGCTGTCCCTCAAGACCCTATACTGTGCGCCTTAGCACCAGTTCTTAGGGATGTACCGGACTTTGCCGATCAAGCGTTCCCGTTCATTCTTCACCTTGTGCTCTCCACGGATTTTCCGGCACAGAAGAACAATCGTAACCAAATCTCTAGTGCATTTGCGGTGTGGTTTTCCAAGAGTCAATCCGTCGAAAAGAATAGCCTGAAAACTCTTATCAACTCGATTCTATATTTACGCACTCAACCTCTACCCCACGAGAAGTCTTCGGCGGATCGTTTGCATTGGTTAGATCTCGACTACATCAAAGTCGCTACAGCCGCCATACATTGCGGAATGTTTAAAACGGCTCTAATATTTGTCGAAGAACACCAATCGATCCCAGTCAAATCATCTCGACGTTCTTCAATGGTGAAAGACGGCGGTGAGGCTCCCGAGATACCCACAGATTTGCTTCTCGCAATTTTTGAGAACATTGATGACCCGGATCTATATTATGGAGTGCAACAGACAGCCAGCTTAAGCACGATATTAGCAAGACTGGAGTATGAGAGAGATGGGCCTAAACACCTTGCTTTCAGGGGTGCACAATACGATAACCACGTTAAGTGGCAGGACCCTCGAGCCGCTCAGGACGCACAGTCTCTTGTCAAGGCACTAGACATGCTCAGCTTGAGTGGTCTTTCTCACTCTCTATTGCAAACACAGCAGAACTATGGAATAGCTGGCCAATCATTGGATTCTATGTTTCGTACCGCCCGTAAACTGGAGCAATGGGACATTCCAGTCCCTACCAGCGATAATCACTCGGTGACGATATACAAAGCTTTCCAAGCAGCTCATGTTGCTACGAATCGTGGAACATTCATGAACGCAATCAATGAAGGACTTGAGGGTACAATGGAACGCCTCGTGCGAGATGACCTTAGCGCCAGTGCCCTTCACGAATCACTTAGAACTTTGGCGGCCCTTTCCGAGATGGACGAAGTGCTTAGCTCACAAGGGTCCCAAGAGTTTGAAGATATTTTGTCAAGATTTCAGAAACGATCCGAATGGATGAAGACGGGGAGGTAAGTACTTATCAAGGTCTATCATAATCATGACTAACACGAAAGTAGGTTTGACGATATAAGCCAGCTGATTTCTTGTAGGGGAACAACTTTAAGTACTCTGAGCCAGCAACCACGCCTTCGAGACATACTCAATCTTTCTTCTCAAGATACGAGACTAGTAGAGGTACATGCTGCACTTATGGCTTCATCCCTCAATCGTGCTCACGGAGCTCTACAAGAATCTCTATCTCTTGCAACTTCGTTGATTGATCTTATCAAACCATGCCAGTCCCTTGACTTGTACATTGAAGCTGCAGTTCATATGGAAACCGCGGACGCGTTGTGGGAGCAAGGTGAAATGACATCTTCGATAGGCATGTTACGGGCTTTGGATAATGCATCCTTTTTGAAAACGCAGACAATACCTGTTGGTCGTCCTGATCTTCTATCGAAGATTGGTCACCAAATCTCTGAAGCCAGACTCGAAAAGCCCGATCGGATAATTGAGAAGTATCTCAAACCAGCCCTCAAAGACTTAAAAACTTCCGATGGCAATGAAGCTGCGAAGGTCTTCCATCAATTCGCCGTATTTTGTGATCAACAATTACAGGATCCTGACAGCTTGGAAGATTTGGAGCGAATGAAAAAGTTGAGCGAGATGAGATCCGGTGATGTCACCGACTACGAAGAACTTTTGAGAAAGTCAACCTCTTCAGCAGAGAGAGCAAAACATACCGGTTATCTGAAAAAGGCCAAGACATGGCTTGGACTAGACGAGCGTGAGTATCGCCGCCATTGCTCCAGCAGGGATGAGTTTTTGCGCCAATGCTTGGAAAATTACCTTCTCGCTTTGGGTGCCTCGGATAATCATGATAGTAACGCGCTTCGTTTTACGGCACTTTGGCTTGAGCATTCTGTGGAGAATTTCGCCAATGAAGCTGTCGCCAAAGTTGTGCTTAAAGTGCCTAGTCGCAAATTCGCCACGCTGATGAACCAGCTCAGTTCTCGTTTACTTGATAACGATTCGAAATTCCAGCAGCTTCTCTTCAATTTGGTTCTACGTATCTGCACGGATCATCCGTATCATGGGATGTATCAGATATATGCCGGGTCTCACAGTCGGCCAAATGTCAAAGATGAAATAGCTGTTTCAAGAAATAAAGCCACCCTCAAGGTTTCAGAGCAACTCAGGAGAGCCGAGAACTCACAGGTAATTTGGGCTGCGTTGGGTGCCGTCATACAGCCATATACTCAGCTCGCAGGCGAGAAAGATGATCAGAAGTACAAAACTGGTAAGAAACTTTCAATTGTTAAAGATTCACCTGCGGGTGCAAAGCTCAACAAAGCGGTGGGGAAGCACTCAATACCGCCTCCGACAATGCAAATAGATCTTCGTGCAGATAAGAATTATTCGAAGGTACCAAAAATGGTCAGATTTGAGTCACAGATGAGTATAGCATCTGGAGTAAGTGCACCAAAGATCATCACTGCTGTGGCGGACAACGGGGCGCGATTTAAACAACTGGTATGAACCCCAGTGTAGCGGACATCCAACATCCAACATTACAGCTAACATCTTTTAGGTAAAAGGCGGTAATGATGATCTGCGCCAAGACGCCATCATGGAACAGGTATTCGCTCAGGTCAGCGAACTCTTAAAAACGAACAGAGCTACTCGGCAAAGAAACCTCAGCATCAGAACCTACAAGGTTCTACCATTAACCTCTATAGCTGGTGTTATCGAATTCGTGCCAAGCACAATCCCCTTGCATGAGTATCTCATGCCAGCACATGAGCGCTTCTATCCAAAAGACCTGAAAGGAAATCAATGTCGTAAAGAGATTGGGGATGTTCAAGGTCAGCCAACGGAAGCACGAGTCAAGAAATTCAGATCGGTCACCGAGCGTTTCCATCCCGTGATGCATTACTTCTTCACAGAGCACTTCAACGATCCCGATGAATGGTTCACCAAACGTCTAGCATACACTCGCAGCACAGCTGCTATATCGATTCTAGGCCACATTCTCGGATTAGGGGATAGACATGGACACAACATTCTCCTCGATTTCGAGAGCGGTGAAGTAGTACATATTGATCTTGGTGTGGCTTTTGAAATGGGTCGGGTTCTTCCAGTCCCCGAATTAGTACCTTTCCGTCTCACTCGCGATATCGTCGACGGAATGGGCATTACTAAAACCGAAGGTGTATTTCGACGATGCTGCGAGTTCACTCTGTCTGCTTTACGTAAGGAAGTCTATAGTATTATGACGATTCTTGACGTTCTACGATATGATCCGTTGTACAGTTGGTCCATATCACCGGTGCGGCTTGCAAAATTGCAGACAGCGCAGAGTGTAGCGCCGGAACCTGGAATGGTACACGAGAGAGATGCTGGGAAACAAGCAGTCAATCAGCCAAGTGAAGCCGATAAAGCGTTGACGGTGGTTAACAAGAAGTTATCAAAGACTTTGAGTGTGGAAGCTACTGTTAATGATTTGATCAATCAAGCGGGTGATGAGAGGAATTTAGCGGTTTTGTATTCAGGTATGTTCTCGTCCCTTCTCTTTCGTCTCTCCTTTCTCTTCGTCTGGCGTAGCGAGTTTATTTTTTTGGAACGGATTTCTAACGAAACCCCTTAGGTTGGGCTGCATATGCGTAGAGGCGTAGAGGCGCAGATAAATTAGTAGAGAGCCACACTCGGAAGCAGATTGTACAGTTGAATAGGGGTCGATTTACCTGTCTAAAGTGTTGGTTGCTATGTACCATATATGTGGCAAGTGGTCATATTCCAATTGCGTTATTGGCGGCATAGCTTGGTGTTTAAAAGTTGGCTTTTCTCTCGGGATAGGAGGTTGAACACATAGACCAGAATGCAATAAAATATGACGTAGCAAGAGGTTATTTCCTGATGAGAAATATGCAGATGTAAATTTGTCGTTGCCAAATTTCAATCGTCCAATCTCATATCTAATACATATACTCCGAGGAATCGAACACAAGTTCAAGGTTGTCTTTGGTGTTTTTCAACAAAAGGCGAATGCTGTTTATTCAATAGGAATAGTTGCTTCCGTGCGGTGATTAATTGTACGCCCATTTGAGTAAAACCCATGACGCATTTTTAATTCACGGTAGCTTCAAAAACTCACCACAACCCCAACATCGACCGGACCGTCGGCACTCCTCACAGAAGTCCTGTGGCCTAACTGATATCAAGGACTCTTGCCTATCAAGTACTGCAATATCTCAAGATGTCTATCAGGTACTAGTATCTCCTTGGTCTTGCCCTATTCGTATTGCCTACCGGCATATGCTTTGAGGTGCGATGAATATATTCTGTATGAGATCCTTCATCGGTACGAGGTACTGTGCATTGTGGATCCGCGCAGTTTATCTAAGATATCCTGGGAATCCCGTTGACGATATGATTGATAATCTCACCCTTAAAATTGGATGAGATCAGCGAAGCTACAGTAACCATGCACTGATAATTTGCCTTTGCAAAAAACACACCAAAAATAGGCATTTTACTATATTTTTAATAATAAATATTCCTTATATAAAATGATTTTAATCAAATGAAATTTTATATATATATATTAAGAATATATTAATAAATCTATTTAAAATAATTTCAATTATTCAAATGATTCTAATATAGATATATATATAATTGAAAAAAAAATTTAAAAGTTCTTGATTTTCACTTATTTAACTAGTAAATCTATAGATTTTGAACTTCTTATATTTTGATGAATAATTATATAATCAATAAAATTCTCAAAAAATATCTAATTAATATTTATTAGATATTCAATGAAACGTTTCAATAATATATAATAATATCTATAAAAATATTATTTCATTGATTTTATATTTATGATTATTAATGATGAGCTTTGGTGTAAAACCCGGATAGGCAAATTATCAGTGGTCTAGTACTGTAGATCAATTGTCCCGACTATCTACAGTCTACTATATCTCGAATCTCAACAGACAGTGGACACAGATGAGATGCAAAATACAACTTTTCTTCTCGGTTACAGTAGCTTGTATGGACCCTGTCTTGTACGGACCTTGTCGCAATACAGTACAGTATGTATAAAGTTAGCATCAGCTTCTCTTGGCATAGCCTAGCCGAATCCATTTACTTCTTTACCGAAATCAGTACAACTACAATACAACCAATCAAGAATCACATTTATCCGTCCTGTCGCGGAGATAAACTAAGTGCGGCTTTTCAACGATAGGCGATAAGCACTTGAGATGGGGGATTCGAGCTTGATTTGCTACAAATGTGAAAAAAATTCATTTCTTATAAGTTATAAGTTTATGATCGAGGAATCGGTCTACTTTCCCGTAGTAACAACAACGCGAGTTGAAGGTGGGTTTCGAATCATTACCATGGTCCGCTCCCGAAAGTCCGTTTGAAGGGTCCGATTCCCCCTTCCCTCGTGTACGCGAAGAATGAGATTACCAAAGGGGCGGAGTCTTTCGTAACGTCAGCCTTATTGGCCGTTACAGTGCTTGCTTACACGCCCAAATGCTTCTTTTGACACCTTCCTAACGGTTCTAGAAGTCGATGCTGGTTGCGAAACAAATGAAGCTTCTCGGGAGCCTTCCCGAATGTGCTTGTTATATGGGATCTCGCTAGATACGAGATTGATTTCATCTCTTTCCCGAAGGGGTAACGTAGACGGACGCGTCAACGCTGGATGGGGGAGGCTGTGTTCGAATGGAATGGTAACTCGTACAGTGCGAACCATGCTGTTCTCTTCGTTGATAGATGTATAATGACATGCCTACGTGGGGGCACTTTATAGCCTTGCTCCGGCATGGATTCAGCCTTGGGATGATCGGAAGTTTAATATCTTATCCTCCCATTCTGTCTCTATCATCTTTTTATCAGATTCTCCCTACTGATTTACTGTATCGCTTTGATTTCTTCCATTTTTGTATCCAAAATGTAGTCACTCGTTACTGCTGAATACTTTCCATACGATGGCTTCTCAACATCCAAGTTAGATTTGAGTATCTCGAAGCCGTTATATTATCACATTCAAGAGAACCACGACCCTTCTCATTTTGTATCTGGTACCTCGGAACTTTTGTCGTCAAGATGGCCGCCGAGAGTACGTATTTTTAAGGCAAGACTGATTCTCACAAACTTACACTCCCATTTCACAGCTGCCAGTTACTACGTGTACGATCCATCAAAAGGAGCAGCGATTGCTTTCGCCATATTCTACACATGCACTTTCATTTATACACTATTTCAATACATATTGCTCAAAAGTTGGTTTTGGATATTCACGGTTTTGGCAGCAGCCAGTAAGTTTCACTATTCTCTCTGAAGATGTATCGACCTCAATCTTACTGAAACTCAACAGTGGAATCCGTGGGATATATAGGTCGAGTTGTCTCTACATACAACACCGATAATAGAAGTGGGTCAAGACTTCCCAAATGAACATCGACCTTGCTGACGGACGTAGATGCCTATATCATCCAATTTGTCCTCTTTTTTCTCGCGCCTGCTCTTATGGCTGCATCTTGCTACATGGCAATGGTCTATACTTTCCCTCTCCATCATGTTAATGGCATCTCCACACACATAAGCAAGCTAACACCAACCAGGGCCGAGTGATCGTCCATGCAACCCCCTCCTCCTCCCGCAACATCAAGACACTCTGGGTACTACCCCGCTGGATGACACCCATCTTCGTAACGTGCGATGTCATCGCCTTTCTGATCCAAGTTTTCGGCGCCACCTCGGCCACCTCTAAAGATCCCAAAACCGTCAATCGCGGCTACAGTGTCATGAAAGTCGGCTTGGCTATCCAACTCGCTTGTTTTGGGTTCTTTTTGGTCGTTTCTCTAAGATTCCATATCGTTTCCAAAAGATTCCAGAGTTCGTGGCCTGATACTCAATGGAGGAAATTGCTGATGGCGATCAACGTTGCGAGCGTTTTAATTTTTGTATGTTTCTTTACCAATTCCCCTTCATTCAAGCATGCCGAAGTTGAGTACTAATAAATACACAGGCTCGTTCAATATACCGAATGGTCGAGTTCACAACCGACTTCGACGGTTATCTCTCGACTCATGAATGGAATTTCTATGTCTTTGAAGCTGTATCGATGCTTCCGGTGCTGATCCTTTTCAATGTACATCATCCCGCGAAGTTTTTAACGAATGTTGGATGGAGGCAACAAAGAGAGAAGTCGCACCTTCCTCTTGGAGGATCTAGCTTGCAGGATCTAAACGCACGTTCCATGAGCATGAGATAGATATGATTGAACGAATGGAAATGGGCAACACTCTGGTATTCGATATATGGCGAGTTATAAGAGAGGTTAGTTATATCAGCGTAGGCTGTCGGAATGATTTGGGGGTACGGAGGAAAGTATAGAAGGATTTGGGTTCCGTTTTGGGTTTGGTTTTGGCGTTTACTCTGCCAGCAGTGCTAGAGAGGTTATATACACTCCACTATTACTTTACTCGTCCAAATGGGCTCTTCACTACATATCTTTAAAATCTATTGTTAAAGTATTCTCTAATCTCTTTTATTTAAACTTTTATTTTTTGGTTTATATATCTCTTTGATTTCATTTTAAACAGCTAGAGTATAAACAGAACTATATAGTATTAATAAAATACAATTTGAAATCTAATCAAACCTCAACTCTATACGATCCAAAACACAATAAATGTCAAATTCTTTTCCAAAAATTGATTCCGGTGGACCAATCATTAGAAATCACATAACCCATGTGGGTCCATTTAAGCACTAGACCAGACTAGGTCTAACCATACCAAAAAGAATCTCCAAAAAAAGATAAAGTGGGCATGTCAACAATGAGTCTTCGCTGGTGGTCACCCACCCAGCTACTAATTCATCGATCTGGAGCTTGAGGATAGTAGAGCGGACAAGCCGCAGGTCTCTCTGTCAGTCTTATGGTTGTATGCGAGGGGATATGTGTTTATTGGTGAATATAAAGATACAGGGGTGAGTGGCGGTTATACCAGTATTATTATTATTGTATATGCTGGTGGTTATTGTAATTAATGGAATATAGAATATATATCAAGAGATATCTTTGGAATTTTATAGATTTTCGTTCGTGACTATAATTATTATCTTGATCGTATTATGCTTTTCTAATTTCGTTATACTCTTTCTACTATGATATAATTTTACTATATATTGGGATTTGATATATTCTTCAGATATAAGTATAGGAGTATAGGAGTAGCGATATAGCTATTTTCAAAGTAATGAGCCTAGCCCTCTCTATCCATATAATCTTTTCATTCTAATGAATTCCAATACCTCTTGTAAGAGTGATTTATGTAATTGCCTACTTCTTCTCGTCCCAACCATCTGTCAATATTCACTTCACATCCAAAACCACTAGTGAGTTATTCACTTCCTCCAATCGAGCAAAAAAAGAAGGCTGCTCCCAAGGCAAACACTGGAAAGAAGAATAATCCTACCAGCAATAGCTCCTTCTTCACTCAAAAACATCACGGAGAGAATACATAGAAGAATAGTCTCCAGCAGCTAAAATGACTGAAACTTTGAGCCACTATCACCACGGTACTTGGGTCTATGATCACTCGACCACTCGATAGACAATGTGTTTCTGAAAACTGTTTAACTATAAACTAGTCTTCTGGGATGAGTGCCCACAAATATCCGAAGATATCTCAGATGTTAACTAATCTCATCTGAAATTGTCGAGATGATAATTAGATATCTTGGACTCTTTCACAAATAATCTTTATTACCATCTGAACATGACGAGACGAGAACTGTATTCAATAAAAAAAAGTCCATTGCCTACCTATATTCCCATCCCTACCTACACTTTCGCGAAGAACTTGCATTGTAATCCCAGTGCTCTCAACTTCATCATGATATCAATTATCATCATTGTAGACCTATCGATTCATCTCCAATGGAGACCCATTCCTTCGTCAGCAATGAAGCACGATAATACTACGAATAGAGGCGATTGTATACCATCAACACTGAGCCTCCCCAAGACAATCGTCGGGGCAGAATGTGCTTTGCAGTTGAGGCAGAAAAATCTTGAACGAAACACAGAATGAGGGAGGCATGCTATAGGAAATTCAACTTCCGATTTTAGGAAGAGAGAGTGGCGGTCATTCGGGAAATGTTCAATTGATGTGAACCATATGGTAATAATCACCACCAGAGATGTCAGCCTAGAAATAGCGTAGGTAAATGGAATGAAAGCTAAACAGATTCTTGCGTCACAAAAAACTATTGAAAATATTTAAAGTGAAATCAAACTCGATCTATTCCTAATATTTCTTTGCTTACAAAACTTCCAAAGTTAACATAACCACATTAACCTAACACATCCTCGATTTCCCGCCAAAAATCCTGACATCTAAATCAACAATCCCACAGCCCCCACAATCATAGCACCCCAAACCGGGACAAAGTTCTCAGAAGCATCTCCCTTAGCCGCCGCCGCCGTAGCACTAGCCGCCACACCAGCAACACTAGCCACGCTTGTGAATTTCGAGCTCAAGCTACTAGCACTCTCCAACGCCTCACTTTGAGCCTTTCCCGTCGCCGTACTGGCCACGCTTTCCAAACTGCTAATTTCCGCGCTCAGGCTAGTAGCTTGGGCCTGAGCCGATGTCGCCGCTTTCGATTGGGAACTCTGGGAGGAAGCGCTAGATGCGGAGGCTTGAATGATGGACTTGGAGAGCGATTTGGAGATGGAAGAGGCGGCTTGGGAGAGCGAGGATGCTTCAGATATGAGTGAGGATTGTGGAGAGCCGGTGGCTGTGGCGGCGACGGATGTGATGGAGGATAGAGAGGATAGGGCTGTGGAAAGTGCGTTTTGGGTTGCGTGGGCTTGAGCGTAGTCGGATGTGATGGTGTTTACGGCGCCGGATGCTTCTCCGGCGAGGGATGTTCCATCAGCAATGATTGATCCCAGATCAGCGAGTGTGGTGGTAGCGAAGAATGAGAGGAGTGTGAGTGCGCTTGGGAAATGCATGATTGGTCTTGAGTTGAGTTTGTAGAACAAGATTTTTGCGAATGATGGATAATTTGATTGGAGTTTGCCGAACAAGGTCTTTTGGTTGCTTTGAACTGAATAGAAGAAAAGATTCATCCCAACTATGGAAATCCCTGAACTTATAAATATTTGATTCGAGAACGATGGTATTTAAAAAACGGGAGGATGAAACTACTGAGCCTCGAAACTTGTAGCACAATTTGCGCCTGCATCTAAACTTACTTCTACTCTTTCCAAAGAAAATTTCCTCCTTAAGAGCCTTGTCAAAAATATACCATTGAAGGAATCCCGATCCCAACTGCTCCTATCACTGAGTGCCCTCTACGGTCACAACCTCGAAGGAGCTCCGCCCCCATCATCACATATTACAGACCTGGTCATACCTCCCTTTTGTTGAACGTCCGTCTGCAAGTTCGAAATGGACTGATGAGGCGTGTTCGCTGCACATGAAATCCTTCCACGAAAAAGAAGTTATGTGTCTTCAAAGAATTCTCCTTCTAAATGCGGCTCGTTTCGACATGGCGTTCGAATTAATTCCAAAACGATTGTGCTTTGTGTGGTTATGGGTTTCCTCAGCCATGTCCCAACCCAGCATTGATTGTTTCTTACAAGACTGATTTGAGTTTTTCTGATACACAACATTATTGGGAAGCTGTGTTCCACTGCATGTTCCAACATTGCAAACTTCTCATTTATACTTTTCCGGCGAGATACCTTCCTTGATCATCTGATGGCGACTTAACAATTCATGATATCTTATCCGATACTAATGGGATGGTAATATGTTCCATAATAGAGTTCGGATTCGAATATTCAGGTCTTCCGAACTGCTCTCAAGCCAGGTAATCATGGTCAACTCATGAAAAGACAAATTCGATAGACACATAACAACAGCCTGAGTATTGTGAACGGCACAGCTCAGAGTTACATCCACTCTCGAGATCTTCCAGCATGGCATTGTCCATTAATATTGCTCCCCAATAACCGAAGGATTTCAGGTTTCAGACCCCAAACACCGACAGACAAGTACCCCAACATCAATCATCATTATACCTGCAAACCACTGGCATAATTATGATATATTTTCTTCTCATACCTAGACGACAATCAAATCGCATGCGAATGATTCAGGAGATTGGAATATGAGACTATACTAATATCTCGTTGTAGTGGTAACATGGGGTTGTAAATAAATGTATACTGGAAAATAAACTGTTTGAATTTTCAATAGCGGGCCAAAGCAAAAATGTCATCGGGAGCTCACCGGGAGCACCAGCTGATAGATATTGAACAAGGAGTTTGTTATGGGAAAAAAGAATTATCGGGTTTCACCTCAAGGCCCGAGCTGTTTAAGAAGGGTCATTTTTGAGTATGAGAATTGGAATAATAATGCTCTGCGAATCTTTTATCTCAAGGTTACTTTAGTTTTAAACACTTCAATTCATGAATAGGGGTTTGGTCTTCAATATGTGTATGTATGATTTTCGAAATTAACCCTTCTATCAGCAACTGAGAAATATGTTCTAGGACTAGATATATAGAACCCGCCAATGTATTCATGAAACGACATGTGTGTATTGTACAACAAATCAACGCTATATCAAATACTCTTTAACACTACCGAACGTAAAGTATTGATATTCTTCCCCGGAATATATCCTCCATCTACAACAAGTATAAAGCCGCACCCAAAATAGCACCTCCAGCAATTGGTACCGAGGTTCTCATAGCTCCCGAGCTGGATGTAGCACTAGCGGCACTGCTAGTGGCAGCATTGACATCGCTGCTAGCCCTACTAGTTGCACTCGATACGACCGATGATGCACTAGCCACATCACTGCTAATACTGCCTATTGCCGCGCTGATTGAGCTCTTAACCGCGCTATCGGTAGCGGTCTTGGCCACCGAGCTTAAGCTCGCAATTTCGCTGCTGGCTTTACTTTCGATGCTCGAATATTTGGATGCCGCAGCAGATGTGATACTGGATAAAGCTGAAGTCGCTGTTGTAAGAACTCCGCCTGCGTCAGATGTAATACTGGCCACGCCGCTGCTGGCTTCACTTTCGATGCTCGAAAGTCTGGATGCGGCTGCAGATGTGACGGTTGATAGAGCTCCACCTGCGTCAGATGTAACGGTTGATAGAACTCCACCGGCGCCAGACGTAACGGTTGATAGAGCTCCACCTGCGTCAGATGTAACGGTTGATAGAACTCCACCGGCGCCAGACGTAACGGTTGAAAGAACTCCACCAGCGCCAGACGTAACGGTAGATAAAACTCCACCAGCGCCAGACGTAACAGTATCAACTGCTCCACCAATTGCCGATGTTGCTGTATTGGCTGCTCCTCCAATATCCGAGGTTAGCGAGCCGACGATATTTCCGAGATCTTGTGCGGATGCACCGAGGGAAAGAAGGGCGATGATTTGAAGAACTTGGTAACGCATGTTGAGGATATTGTTCGTGGTAGTATCGACGATTAAAGAGTTGATTCGATTGTAAAAGGAGGTATGATTGGAAAGCTTTTGATGAGGTTAATTCGCAGATGATCGATTAGTGAAGTATATCAGAAAGAGAGAGTAAACGCAGACAACGGGATTCATTTATATATGCCGGCTCATTACTTCCTTCTTACCTACCCCTAGAATGCAGATCATTGTCACCCCATACCCCCGTGAAGCAATGATGATGATGAGCATCTCGTATTTTGAGGGGTCCGAAACAGATTTCCTGAAAAGATGCAAGTAGCTCGCTCTTGCTCTCTCGCCGATTTTCCGTGCATGAACGTGCATGATATTTGAAAGGGGCTGATTAACTCAAAACCGATTAGCTACTGCATGGATAATGTGGCTCGGCTCGCTTAGGTGATTACGATGTGCGGCAATTAGCCAGCTTTTCTTCCATTTTCTTTTTGTTAATTGTGGCTCGACAAGTCATGAGGCAAAGAATAAGCACAAAATCCTCGAAAAACTCGATAACGATGACAATTCCGAGGTTACTCCAAGGCTTTCTTGTTACATATGCATTGTGCTAGTGTTAGAAAACGAAGTATGCTTGCGCGTCGTCTTCTATAAATATCTCCACTGTTTGTTATGTGGCCAATGATCACAAGTTCCATTTTCCCATTAGGTCTCTAGGCTTTTTGTGATCCAAAGGTCTAGGCGGATGTTATGTTATGGGCTAGAACGCTTCCATTTGGATGGAGGTATCGTTGACACAAATGAATACGAAGTATCAAGTATTTTGTATTGTTTATTATGAATTGAATCTTAGCTAGCTCAAGAAGCTCACCACGAAATGCTTAAGCATACGTAGGCCAAACTGGAGATGACCACGAAGCACCATTAGCGATGAGCTGAGTGTCCATTGCTTCGGCTCCAGCACCAATGAACAAGAACTTCGAGAAGTTAACAGTACTATAGTACTTGTATGTCGTGTTTCCGGGAATGAAGACAACGTCGCCCTGAATGAGCGACAACGTCTCGCCCTGCAACTCAACCGTCACCATACCCTCAATAATTTCGAAAGCCGCATGGCCGGTGAATTGTGATGTTGGGATAGTGATGTTGGACAACTTGCGGTCGAGCGTGATGGTTGACAAAGAGAAGTCGCCACCGGATTGCACTGGCGTAACGAATGGCTGAATGATCTGGTAACCGGCGGCATCGTTGATGTACTTTGGTCCAAAGTCCTTGGCGACGTAGTATGGAGAGCCTTGAGCGCCGAGTTTGTTTGTACCCGTGTGCCAAGTCGTGTTTGTTGGTGCAGTACCATTCACGGCGTCCCTACGGGGCACGAAGTCAAATTGAGCATAGACGTCGAATGACTCAAGGGCGTTAAGGACGGAAGCAGGGGGAGAGCTACTGCCATTGACGACGATGAGAGGATCGTAAGGGGGCTGGGTCCCCGAGGAAGCTGAGGTCCAATTGGAGTCTGCGAGAGCGTAGAACAGTTCTCTAATCGATGCTGTCAGTTTCCTGTCTAGTTGTAATTACAACTTGTCATGTCTGGGCAACCTACTCAAATCCTCCAGGTTGGATAATTCCGACGATCTCGGTGTCCGGATCGAGAACTTGGAAAGTATGCGTTGTGTTAATTGGTACACTTCCGTAATCCCCTGCGGTCAAGACTCTTGTCTCCTCGTCTCCATCCTTCCCAGTCCAAAGCTGATAGCGACCTTTGAGATTGAAGAAGTTCTCGTAGTGCTTTTCATGAATATGAGGAAGTACTCCCAAATCAGTTGACCCTGGCGCGTTTGTCGCGAGCAGAGAAAAGGCATACCCTGAAGATGGGCCCGTCACCGGGAAACGGTAAACCTGGTTGCCAATCACGCAGCCCGATGCATCATAGTGCGCGATTGCGTAGGGACGGACATAATCGGGCACTTCTGTTACCCAGACCGAGCTATTGTCACGGGCAGCAATACGATTGGCGGATGCAAGTCCAACAGCAAGAACTGAGGAGGTCAAAGTAGAGGTGCGCATGATGAAGATGATAAAAGAATGTGCGTTGGAGGTGAGGGTACAAATGACAGACCGCAAGGGAATTTGGATCATGTATATATGGGCAAAAAAAACGTGATCCATCCACTCTGACTCGGTCCTCATATACTGTCTAAGAGATACCCCCGATGAAATATGTGCAACGGTGCACCATACTAGAAGAACAATCGAAGGTTTTTCAAGGGTACCGTCACATCGGATTAGACCCATACACACTCCACTTGAATACTGGAGATGCTATATGATGTAAATGAACTTCAGAATACCGTATTGATGATATCCAATTGACTGATCAGATGATTCAAGGTAGAGTGGTTGAAGCTTTTGTATTTCAGATGATTAGATAGTTATATAAGTTACATACCCGAATTACTCAAATGTGATCTCAGATCTTAAGAGCTATGATATCTCACCAGTCATCTATAACAATATAACATTATAATCAAGTCAAGTCACTAGCCATCCCAATCATCATCATCATCATACTCCGGTCTTCAAACATCAAAAGCCGGCCCAGCCATCCGTCCACCATCTGATCGATTAGATTGTAAATTATACCTCTACAACCCTGCAAGCCGCAGCTCCAAAAATGGGGTCCTGAACTGCCACCTTCCTTTCTTCCACCTTCCAAGTTCCATCATAACTTCATAAGACCCAAGCACAGATACCGGTATCTGCATTATGAACTAGGCCGACACAAATTTCCGTACTAATACTGCTAACAGGGTGTCAAAGTCACTGCTCTGACTGCTCAGTGCTGTGATACTTTATTTCCCCATTCGATCGGCGGATGCAAATAACCGTATGGTTAGAAGTTAGAAGTTAGAAGTTAGAACCTAGAAAGCAGGGACAACTTCCATAATATAATTCCACCTCCAAGTTGGACGACGGTTCACGGTTGGACCTGACTAGAATCGCTGGATCAATAGAATATAGAATACCTGACGAAAAGCTTGCAAATTATAATGCTAGATGAGATGTAGGACCCGTAGGTACGTACCGGTACTGAATGCCGCCATGGGAAAATAGAGGGGCAGTTCGCGTCCTCGCCTCGTGGGTGGACGGGGTGGAAACTTTGATATGTAAAATTAAAAATTACACACGGTACTCTAATGAATCAATCTGATGATTTGGTGCGGGTTGGAGACATCTTAGATTTGAGGACTCAGTAGTGCACACTACAGAATTCAGAATTCCAGAATCCAACACACAAACCAAAAGTTGTACTCGAGTATATGAAACAAAACAAAACAAAATCTTCCAAAATCTTCCATGAACCCATCCATCCATTCTTCCATTCTCCAATTGAAGAAGTACATCAGTAAGTGGACGGTACCAGTATTCGCAAAAGTCCGTCCAGACTCCATATCCAATAACTGGGGTATTACTATATAATCTATAGATCTACCTAGCGTGTGGACGGGTGGAGATAGATACAGTAGAAACAAAAGAAAGCTCCGAAGAATATAATAATAATAATATGAGGAGATGGAAACAATCCTATCATTTATGAATCAAGTTACTCGAGTACAGGAAATAAATATGTACCTAGTATATACTCGTAGAAGTAAAGTGGACGGGCTACAGGCAAGGGTCCCCTTTGTTGAACGGCCTTCCTTTTGTAGTCAAGTATCTACCCATTTTTATAAAACTGTAGTCTTTACCCGAGCCCATACCAAGTAGGTTAGTGAACTTGATGAATAAGTGAATTAATTTATGAGGCGAGTATGTATGCAAATAAGTGATATACCATGGATTTGGGTTTGGATATTGAAGTCCTGGTACCAGTACTAGTATTTGTAAGTCTTACTTTATATTCACTACATACCTAGGTAACACATGTGTCGGATGAAAATGATAATATATATACTGTATCCATATTTACACTGTCTATCTCATCTATGCAGGACTAAAATATAATAGAGGTATCTAAACACCGATCCCAAACCCCAAATGCTATGCTATGCTCAGAAATGCTATACAATCAATCACTCGCTTTTCGATCCAATCGATCCAATCCGCTTCAATCCAATGCTTGCGGCCTTACTATGTAATATATTGAATGAAGTGTTTGCCTCTCAGTTCTCACAACCTATTCTCCCTCTTTCTCCTCCTCCTGTGTGCTGTCACTCTCTCCCATTTACGAACCTCGAATTTCCCAAACTCGCTTGCTCGGTCACTCACCCACTGTTCCACATTTTGCACACACCAATTTCTGTGCCCTGCCTACGCCTGCCCCAACTTTCTTAGCTCTAAAGTCCTTTCCCCCGCATCTCCTACACGCAACCATCTGATTACTGCCATCGCTAGCCTCGCCTTCTACATCCTGATCCCCATCTGTTAGGTCAGAGTTCGCGTCAGTGCTTAATTTAGAGACTATGCTGTTTCCACGAGATGAGGTGCCTGGTCGGAGGAGCTCTGGGCCTAATTTGTTCATATTTTGGTCCGCGGTCAAGTTATTTTTCCAATGTGCAATGTTCCAAAATTGATGAGACTTCCCAGCGGCGTCTAATTTGAGCGCGTTGGGAGGGCTATCTCCGTTGTACAATGGAGGGGGAGGTGATGCAGGATTCAGTTTGAAAGATGGGGCCGGCGGTTGACTTGGGAGAAGCTGGGGTGATTGGGATTTGAAAATCGATTGAGGAGGGCTACTTGTAACGATGGAGGCGGGACCATGACCGCCACTTATCGTCGTTATAGTTGTGGGTACAACACTACCGTATTGGAGTTGACGGGTGGCACTTGCGATGTTGGCGGCGGAGGATGAGGAGTAAGAGGTACGATTGAATTTGCCGGGTGAGACGCTGCGGTCGCCGCGATTGCCAAAAAGAGATTTGGTGTGCGAATTGGAGGTTTTGGGCCGTTCGTGGGCAATAGTCTTGCGCCAGTCAAGGATGTTATTATCAGATTGCGTGACTGGACCCGAAATAGAACTCTGGGAGATGGAGGTTCGGCGTGATTGGGATCCACCGCTTTGACGTGTCATTATGCTGCTACTTCGGGCAAGCATCTTCTTGGAAAATTGAGATGAGGTTTCCCATTGGTCGTTACGTCGTTTTTGATAGGCGCAGTCTTGTCGAAATACCTTTATACGACCAAGGAAATCTGCAGTTACTATAATATTGCCATCGTTGTGATTAGACCTAGAAAGATAAGCGGGTGACTCCTCGGGCTTTTTGCATTGAGGTTCTGGGATATCTTCAACGGAAGCAGTCCCAGAATCGCGGTTTCCTGTCTCACTAGTTGCACGAGGTGTCAAGGGAAGATTCGATTCTTCTCTACTCAGTAGAGTCACCGGTGGTGGGTTGCACAGGTCGTAAAGAGGATCTCCGGAGCCACTGAGAAGTATTCTAGATTTCGTAGGTGCCATCACAGCGGCCGTGACAACCTCGGAATGCGCTTCAAAAAATTCGCAAGGTCTTTTATCCTTGCTCTCATTATTCGCGACTCCAAGGGACCATATGTAAGCTTTGTGATCCTCACTACCACATATAACGTATTTTGCGTCATCGCTGAATTGTGCAGTGATTTGACTGTAGCCATTTTCATGGCTTCTGAATTTCATCTCTAGGGCTTTATCTCGAAGATTGTACATTCGAACTCGAGAATCATTGGAAGTTATCAAAACTTTTATTTCACCTTCCGGATCATTGGGAGGATATACAATCGTACGAATGCCGGTGATTTTGCTTCCTTTTGCATTTTTTCCTCGTGACGATCGGACATGAATTTGAGTGTGGTACTTCAAGCCTTCGGTCTCGTAGAATAAGCAGATCCCACTAAAAACGCCAGCTATGGCGGTCTTGCCATCTGGGCTAAAAGCCACAGCCGTTATGAGACCCGGTAATTGATTCCAAAATGCAACACTTTTGTCGGGGATACTCCAAAGCCGAAGAATTGAATCTAGCGACCCAGCCAAGAAAAAGCGATCGTCGCGCGGGTGAAATGCTATCGACGTAACAAAGTCCTTGTGATTGAAAGTGCACAGACACTCCGGCCTGCTTATATGCCATAATCGTACGGTCTTGTCCATTGAAGACGACAGTAGGAAATTGTTTTTGCTCCAGCTAAGATCCAGAACATCCAAAGTATGGCCCTCAAATTCCTGTATCGGCTTAGATTTGAAGACAGGAGCGCTCAGCTTTTCGCCGTCTTCGTCACATTCATGCGCTCGCCGCTCCTCTGCGGTCGATATTACTGCCCAAACTCGAACCACACGATCCTTCCCCGCCGCAGCGAAATATTTCCCATCTTTGCTAAACTCGGCAGCCCACACCGCGCCGCTCGACCTTGGTGGTTTCGATAACTTATTAGGGTGTTCTGAATTTGTCGGACTTTGTGCTTTCTCGTCCTTTGACAGAGTTTTTGTGCCGCTTAATTCTTGGGCTAGAAACATGCGATTAAACTCCATTACCTTCTTATGGTTGGCTCGAACTTTGATATATCGAGGTGGCTCCTTATGTTTCGGAATATAACCATTCGCACCTATCGACGAGGAAAATACATGAGCATTCATGCCTTCAGTGCGTGGATCGCCCAGTTCTGACTCGTCGTCGTCCATCTCTGGCTCCCCATTCTTCTTCCCCCCTAATATATTGAAACGATTCAGAAACGAGACTCCTTTCCTGTATGATTTCGTTGATTAGCTATCACAAAGATGATCACTGGCTGACTTCCGTCAAAATAAGCAACTGCGAGGGCACAGTATGTAAGTCTTGCATGCAAGCAAGGCTCTCTATTTCCGATGTATCAAATGTAGACTTACTTCTTGTCTTTCACCAGATTAATGTCGCTGCAAATCTCCGGGGTCGCTTGCCTGCCAGGTGAACCTGTGTCAGGACTCCCTGGCTCCGCAAGTTCTGGAAGAGTATTTCCCGGGGTAGGAGGGGCATTTCGAAGTTTTTGGGGCATATTGTTCTCGGTATTCGTACGCTTCATAATATGCTACGTGCCCGGTCAGCAAGTGTGGACCCCAAGCTGGCATGGCTGTTCGCAGAAAGTATCAAAAAGAGTGAATCCGGGGTCACATACATGTGATAGAGGGTCAATAGCAGTAGAAGATCTTGCAGATGCTGTGTCGCTTCCATTTTCTTTGGCCACTCCATTTCGAATGAGTTTTATTGGAGACTTCTTTGGACTTGTAAAATACCCATTATCTGTAAATAAAAACTTGTATCAGCACATTGTATCTGATAAGCAGCAATACCAGTCCCAAACACCATGACATCCCCATCGAAGTACGAATTTCATGACATATGAAACGGTCGCCCTACCTTCCGATGAAGTCGCAGAGTGTGGTCTAGGTGACGTCCCTCCTAATGTCGTTGGTGATCCAATAGCTTGCTGATGTTCCTTGCTGCCCTCCAGAAGCTCATTTGTCACCTTGATGCTCGGCAACTC
>KI628579.1:0-153413 GCA_000503235.1 Sclerotinia borealis F-4128 | reverse complement strand
TGTGTTAGACATTTTGTCTCCGAGTCCATGAATCCAGTGCGTAAATAGATAGGGGCTGCAAACAATTTTGTATGTGGTCACTTCCTCTTTGCTTGCCCGATTGCTGAAATTCCGCTCTCTCCCGGGGTAACCAAAAAGTCAGGGTTGT
Organism: Sclerotinia borealis F-4128; assembly: GCA_000503235.1. Taxonomy (NCBI): domain Eukaryota; kingdom Fungi; phylum Ascomycota; class Leotiomycetes; order Helotiales; family Sclerotiniaceae; genus Sclerotinia; species Sclerotinia borealis. The sequence goes on along the minus strand of KI628579.1, from coordinate 153,265 downwards.
CGCGATGGAAGCAGATATTCGAGCACGAGTAGATAGCCAGTAATTGGGCCAAAACTTTATGATTGTATGGACATTTAGATATGAATTGAAGTGAATGTAAAATAGGGAATGACTACAAGAAGTCGCCAATTGGTGTAGCAGTAGCAGGTGAATGGTATCAAAGAAATCCTACTCGAGTACAGTATTTGGCTTCTGTCCTTGTTCGCTTTCTTGACGTAATCGCGTAATCGTGGGTGGTATAACTACTTACCTAGGTACCGCTCGCTGTACGCACTTGATAATTTACCTCGGATCTGATTCTCGTGTTTCAAGTGAAGGGAGGGGCTGCTGCCGAAGGAAAGCGGTGTCGTTCGAATTGGCAGAATGAGGGAACATTAATCATCGAGATATCTCGAACTCAAACTCAAACCAAGTACAGTAGATAGATGCAACATTCTGAAAAAAAAAGCAATATCTGAGAATGGAACCAGGAAATTTATCCTCAGATCATCTCACCTACCTTCGTCAAGCCCTCGACTTAGCCCGACTCTCTCCACCTAAACCTACCAACTTTCGCGTTGGCGCACTACTTCTCAATGCTTCAACGAACACTATTATCGCAACAGGTTACACACTAGAATGCCCTGGCAACACGCACGCAGAACAATGTTGCTTCATAAAGCTCTCGCAAGATCTTAATACACCTGAAGAGCGGCTTGCAGATGTTCTGCCTGAGCATACGATATTATATACCACAATGGAACCATGCGCAAAGAGGTTGAGCGGCAACGTGAGTTGTTTGGAAAGGATCTTGAAGCTGAGTGAAGGCGGAAAAGGAATTCGAAAGATAGTGGTTGGTGTGAAAGAGCCGGAGAAATTTGTAGGCGAGAACGAAGGGAGAAGAAAGTTGGAAGACGCGGGCATTGAGGTATTACTGGTGGAGGGATTGGAGGAAGAAATATTGAAAATTGCTACAGCAGGGCATGTTCCGGCGTCTGAAGGATGAACAGTCGCATACTGCTCTTAATCTGGGAATTCTGCATCAAGCTGTTAAAGCCGAACATATTTTACTCTAAGTTGTACACGCGCTTTGTTGAGGATGTCAATGACCGTTTGTTGGACAAACACAGCAATTTGGCTTCACATTTTGAGATCAGTTATGGCTTCATTCAAGGACGATGAAAGCTTGTATACGATGGATGAAGTAGTGTGCTTCCCATGGGCTAATGTGCATCAACCGATCACCGACCCCTGGTATACTTTTGTATTTAGAAGTGCCATCCATGTTCTTCAAGATGAAATATTTCTGCAAGATACAAGGAGATTACCCAGGTTGATGTCCAAATCGATACTTCGAAGAGTGGTGGACCAGTGTGTACCATCAGTAATTATATTGGGTACCACCTTAGAAAGGAGATATCCTCATCATCGTCCTAAACATCATACAAGTTTGTACGATTTTCTTTCGGTTTTTGAGTACTGGTTCTCGATGTATGAGACTTCAGAGAATAAAGGCGATATGAGATGACTTAATACATGCGTCGGAGTTCAGCTCTGAAGGACTCAATAACAAGATGGGCGTTCTCTTGATAATGTCTTCCCATAGTGCTTCTCAGAAGCGTACAGGATTGATCTGATCAATCAAAGATAAGTAATTACGGCCGAGCTGAAATGGCAATTGCACGAATGCTCTCAACGAATCCAGAAGAGGAATGTTGATTCCAAAGTTGACTCGCCGGCGGCGGACATCTCTCGGCATGTTTCCACAATCGTAACAATTTATGTGAGTCTCGGATGCTGCATTGTTATACCACTTTCCAAGTATGATTTGTGCATGCACAACCTCCGTTGCCAGTGGCAAGTCAATGCATCAAGAGTTTTTAAGTTGTTGAAGATTTGCAATACTCCATATAATCTAATATAATTGGCATTAGTCTCATAGATTGATATGTAGTATGTTATGAACAAACTAGATACTCACGAACGGTTACATACTCACAGCATTTATACGCGCCGTTTCCCCCCAATGAATCCTGTACCACCATTGCATTAATTTTCGTTACAAAGTCAAATGCCCGACAGGGTTTGAGTCGTACTCCTCGGAGACTGCACCCTTCCGCCCACTGGGGGACAAAACTCCCTAGTCAAACATGACCACCTATTCTTTGGGTTCGGACATTCTCGATGTCTCAATTCATCCGACATGAAAGTAAATCTTTTGTAACACCTAAAATCATTGGATTTATAGTTAAACCAATGATATCGAACATCTTTTGACGAACGCTTTGAAAATCACTTGCAGGAAACTTTAACATTCTTCTTTGCCTTGTCTTCTGACGTACGAAACATTCATACTGCAGTAAATTTTTGGAATTTGCGGTAGTGCCTGAAGTCGAAGTTTGTATGATCATGATGCACCATCACAAAATCCCTGAAGAATGCAGTGTGTTGGTAGTCGGCGGGGGACCTGGTGGCTCTTATGCAGCAGCGGCCCTGGCTCGTGAGGGTATCGATACGGTGTTGTTAGAAGCAGACGTATTTCCGAGGTAAGGAATTTTGTCTCTTTTGTTTTGAAGTAAGAAGCTATGGTGTTAGACTTGTTCATGCAAGCTCTTGTCAGGCTCATCGCTAGAGAATGGCCTCATCATCGTATCATGCATGACCTCTCACCAAAGATTTTTGAGAATTATTCCAGAAAATCTATATTGGAAACGACCTAACTATCACATTATCAGATACCATATCGGAGAGAGTATGCTCGCATCAATCCGTCATTTTCTACGCTTCATCGATTTGGACGAAACATTCAAGAATCATGGGTTCACCAAGAAGGTATGTAACGCAATTCATCGAATCAATAACCCTCCAATCGGTGTAGATACTAACATTGAAGCCAGGTGGGAGCAGCATTCAAGCTCACAGAAAAGCGTGAAGGATGTAAGCACTCCCCTCAATTTCCTCACTTCACACAACCAACCCACCAACCCAAACCTAAACCTAGACACGGATTTCATCGCCGCCGGTGGACCGGAAAACTACGCTTGGAATGTAATCCGATCCGAAGCCGATGAATTAATGTTCAAACATGCAGGAAATTGCGGCGTCAAGAACTTCGACGGAGTGAAAGTCACTGCGGTAAATTTCATTCCCTCAATCTCCACCGACCCAAGTCCCCTAAGAACAGACACCTCGGAACCCAATCCAGGCCGACCAATATCAGCCACCTGGTCGAAAAAAGACGGCAGTTCTGGAACAATCAGGTTTGAATACATCGTAGATGCAAGCGGTAGAGCTGGTCTTATGAATACGAAATATATGAAAAATCGCAACTACAATAAGGGATTGAAGAATGTGGCAAGTTGGGGATATTGGAAAGGAGCAGCTAAATATGCTATTGGTACCGACAGAAATAACTCCCCTTATTTTGAGGCTTTGAGAGGTGTGTTCGCTTTCTACACACACATCCCGCGTGACTAGATAGGATCTCGCTAATATGAGATTTTGCGATCACAGATGAAAGTGGATGGTGTTGGATGATTCCCCTTCATGACGGTACCACATCCGTAGGTATCGTCATGAACCAAGACGTTTCCATGTCCAAGAAACAAGCAATGAATTCCCCGAGCACCAAAGACTTCTACCTCGAATCTCTCAAACAGGCCCCTCAGATCCTGGAATTTTTATCCAAAGCCTCACTCGAAACAGATATCAAAGCCGCGTCTGATTATTCCTACAGTGCATCTTCGTACGCCATGCCCTATTGCCGCATCGTGGGCGACGCGGGATGTTTCATCGATCCTTACTTCTCTTCTGGTGTACATCTTGCGTTGACTGGTGCTTTGTCTGCCGCAATGACTATATGTGCTGCGAAGAAAGGTGATTGTAGCGAGGAAATGGCAGGATCGTGGCATTCGAAGAAAGTTTCAGAGGGGTACAATCGATTTTTATTGGTGGTTCTAAGTGCGTATAAGCAAATTCGGAAACAGGATGAGCCTGTCTTGAGTGATTTTGACGAGGACGGATTTGATTTGGCATTTTCATTTTTTAGACCTAGTAAGTATATCTATCTAACCCGTTCTGATAAGAACGACAGACGGGGAAGCACGAAAGAAAGCAGAATATCTAATGGATTCCTTCATAGTTATCCAAGGAACAGCAGACGTAAGCAACAAACTCACCCAAAAAGAACTCAAAAAATCCGTCGATTTCTGCCTCAATGCATTCCAACCCACGACGGAAGAACAGCGCGACGCTGTCATGTCGAAACTCGACATGGCACCCCCCACCAATTCCTCGACCATGGACCCCAAAACCCACGAACAAACCTTGGTACTGACGGAGAAACTCACCGAGGAAGAAACAAGAGTCATGAAACATATTCGGGCGCGTCAGATGATGAAAACGGAAGATACAATGAGTATTGATAATTTCAGCACCGATACGATTATGGGTCTAGCGCCGGTAATGCAGAGAGGGAGTTTGGGGTTGAGGGTTTCGGATGGGAAGAGCGGGGGGAAGAAGGAGGTTCTGGATGTTTTCGCGGCGGTTAAGAGGGAGGATGGGAAGGGGGAGCAGGGGAGTATTAGGGCTTGTTGATTGTTGGGTGTGAGTGAGTGTGTCGGAGTGTTCGGAGTGGACTTGGTCTTGCACTTTTCAACAAGTGATGTTTTAAATTGAGATAGGATAGCTTGGTTTCATATCTAGATATAGATATTGGTAGAATGGATATTGTTTTGTAACTCCATCGTTACTGTTACTGTATTGACAATGTTCATATAATCATATTGGACATTCGGACCAGTCTTGCATTACATACATATTGCACGTTATCAGTATACCAGCAACGTTATAAATCCTCCCCAAGCCGTCAACGCGCACGCATCGTATTGATACTGGTACTAGTATCAGTTGAAAAAATAATGCAAAGACTACAGTACCTACCCTACCTACTGTATATATATTGGCCAAGTCGTTGTGATGAAATCTATCCCCTTAACTGCAGTAAGCTCCTTTTGAATGATCTATATACAATCTGGAATGCTCGAGTAATACTCGAGTAATAATACAAGTTCAAAGCTAATATATAGGCTACATCTTCAAAACTCTAAATAGCTTCAATATTTCAACTTCATTATTAGTAACTATATTAATCTCCTAAACCTAAAACAAGAATAGAGACAGATTACAATCAATCACATCATCTATATTATCTTGATTATATTTATCTTCAAATTCAAATAATTCAAAACTCAATATTCAGAATTTAAAGTTTAAAGCTTAAAGCTATCTCAATATATAAGCCACCTTTTCAAACTCTGGGAAAAGATCTGAATAGTTTCAAAATTCATATTCAAATTGAATATATAATAAATAAGGTTTAAACTCTAGATATCTACAAACTGTGTACCACGAGTGAATATAGAGGCTCTTTCGGGCTTTCGGGCCCGCAAGGGGCCGGCCCGGGAACAAAGCTCTTATCTTATAAATTCACTTTTATATAATTTATTCATACTTTTTGAGGATCAGCCGCTTAAATCCATTTTAAAAAGGAGCTGAAACCCCGCAGTTAAGGGGGTATTCGGTAAAGTACCGGTAGCCCCGGTCCCTCCCTACAAGTAATACACTTTTTATCATTGTGATATCTATCCCGATATCGATATCGATGTTCGATAGGGGAGGGGTTACGTAAAGCGAGGATGGTTATCTTTCCCCACATTACCCGTACATTTTCGCGGGAAAGTGGAGTTATCAGTTACCATATGTATGAACATGATCTAGACTTGGCTGGGGAGGTTTATTTATATACTGTACCGGTATTCGATTCTGTATAGATAGCAACTGATGGGATTTTTCTTGCTGAGAGAGAGAGAGTTGATTTGGAAAGGGGAATTGATGTGAGATGAGTTGGGATTGTGATGTTTTATCTTGGTAGAATGATGAAGAGATTATGATAAAACAGACGGTCGTCTGTTCAATCCTGTAGCCAAGAACATTTCCAAGCATTTGTGCCGGAATTAAGCCTCAGAGTTGTATACTTGCAGTGGCGATAAGCATGACAAGGGAGACTAATTGGTGCGAGAGAAAAGAGGGTGTATGGTATCTTTCGTGGTTGCGGGCAGTTCTACTATTGGCCTGGCCTTCGTCACAATGTATGTGTTTTCTTCGATTGATATACTCCCGGGTATGCTGTGTTGGGTTGGGTTGTAATAATCATTTCTGATGAAAGAAGCAGACTCGAACGAGACTTGGTCATGTACCTCTATTTACATGTATTAAAGAGATGGAAAACTATATATTATCAGAAATAAAGGAGGAACATGTGAAAGATGAAATAGATTCCATATCAAGATAATGGAAAGGAATATAAATTAACAAGAGAAATCCACCCCAAGTAAGCCACCTCTTGATAGCAGGGTTGAGGCTAAACCTTCCTTATCAAGTATGAGATCTGATAGCTGCTGTACGATCCCCTTCCACCCTATGAACAAACACCCTTTAAATGAAATTGTGTCATGCCGTGCCGTGCGGCTAATCGATAAACCTCCATGAACTATATAGATAAGCCACGTCCGCGACCTCTTCACCTGTGACTTTACAATAATCATCCATCCTCAGATTGAAGATGGCCGCTTTGAAACCATCGAAAAGTAATGTATCGGCTCACGATGACCTGATACGTCGTTCTCCTGTCAGCACGGTGTTGCCGGTTGGGGATGTTCCGGATCTCGAAGGCCTGAGTGCGGATGAAGCTGCGCTGACGGCTTTGGGTTATAAACAGGAATTCAAGCGAGAATTCTCCTTGTGGACGACGTTTTGTGTTTCGTTCGCCGTGCTGGGATTGTTGCCTAGTTTCGCAAGCACATTGTACTATGGAATGGGTTATGCTGGTACGGGAGGGATGGTTTGGGGATGGTTGGTTAGTTGGTTCTTCATTCAGTGTGTTGCTATGGGAATGGCCGAGTTGTGTTCGAGTATGCCAACGAGGTGAGTGTTTTTGATAATGTGTTTCAAAGATGTGAAAGCTAAACGTTTCAAGTGGTGGATTATATTATGCTGCAGCAGTACTTGCACCGCCAGGTTGGGGCCCCTTAGCAGCTTGGGTGACAGGATGGTCCAATTGGATGGTTCAAATTACAGGAGCACCCAGTGTGGACTATGCGCTAGCTGCTATGATTCTTGCCGCCGCCTCAATCACCCATCCCGAGTATGAGCCAACGAATTATCAGACATTCTTACTGACAGTCTTGGTCATGATCATTCATTCATGTATATCGAGTATGCCAACATTATGGATTGCGAAGTTCAATTCGTTTGGGTCGACATTGAATATCATCGCTTTGTTGGTGGTGATTATCATGATTCCAACGTCGGTCACTGGAACTGCTACAACGCCAAAGTTCTTTCCCTCGAAGCAGGTCTGGTCGATTCAGAATGGCACTGATTGGCCGGATGGAGTAGCAGTCCTGATGTCTTTTATCGCCATTATTTGGACGATGTCTGGATATGATGCCCCCTTCCATCTCTCGGAGGAGTGCAGTAACGCCAGCATCGCAGCTCCACGCGCCATCGTCCTGACAAGTGGAATCGGAGGTCTTATGGGCTGGACTTTGCAACTCGTCGTTGCATATACTGTCATCGATATAACGGAGGTACTTGATTCGCCACTGGGGCAACCATGGGCATCGTATCTTGTTCAGGTGATGCCACAGAAGATTGCGCTTGCCGTTCTTGCCATCACCATCATGTGCGGATTCTTTATGGGTCAAGGATGCATGGTTACCGCTTCCCGGGTAACATTCGCTTATGCCCGAGATGATTGTTTCCCGTGCTCTTGGTGGATGAAGAGAATCAATAAGATTACTTATACTCCTGTCAACGCCGTATGGTTCAATACAGCCATAGGTTGCGTTCTCCTGTTGTTGATATTCGGCGGCACGGTAGCCATTGGTGCCATCTTCTCCGTCGGCGCCATCGCAGCTTATGTTGCTTTCACCATCCCTATCTTCATTCGAGTATTCTTTGTCGGCGACAGATTTCGACCTGGACCATGGCATCTTGGAAAATTCAGTAAGCCAATTGGAATAGCCGCCTCTTCTTTTATCTTTGTTATGATGCCAATTCTCTGCTTTCCGGCATACAGAGGCAACGACCTTACAGCCTCGTTGATGAATTGGACGGTGGTCGTGTATTTTGGACGTAAGTATCCTTGAATCTCAAGACTCTATTGTAACCACCTTCGGCGGCTAATAATGGATTCAGCGATGAGTATGGTAATGATCTGGTGGTATGTGTCAGCACATAAATGGTTCAAAGGACCTGTGATCAATGTAGAGGTAAGTGACATACATCCCACAACAACATTCCAGCCACGAAGGCTAACACGGGTAACCCTAGCATCATATGATGGGCAGAGACCCTGAAGAAACTGTGGAGGGAATTGAAGATAGTTCAGATGATGGGAAGAACAGGCCGAGTTCTTTTGAGAAGAAAGCTGGGCTGGCAGAAAGTCGGACTCCTGGAACTTCAGCAGTAACCCAGTGAAAGCTTCCAGATCTGTAAGCATGTTAGTATCTTGCTTGTATTGAGACATTAGGGATGGTAGATGTACATCGGTACTTCAATCAATGATTATATATTTTTCTCTTGCATCAATTGTAAAAATATCATAGTAACGAAGACTCCAATTCCAAACACCATACAGGAGACTGGCTCCATATCAGTCTTCTCTTGTGCTCTGACTTTTGTAAGAGGTGAGTAGAGTGTAAGAAGACTTTGTTGAGGGATGCTTTTGATGAAGATTTAGGAGTTATTTGAATTTATATAGAAGCCATGAAGTGAGAAGAAAGATATACTATACCTGTTTTTCTGGTAGTGAAACCACATTCACCTACAGTGATGACCTGCAAGCAAAGATTGCGGGATTTTCGCCATGCGAGTTGGATATAAAATGCCTCATCGTGACAACAGACCCCCTCGAATTCCTCATGCATTTACGCGGAAATGGAAAGGATCAATGTAGCTCATCACCAGGCTTTTTGATTAACAGGAAGTCAAGTTAAGATCATCCCACTTGGTCTCATAAAAACACTCATGAGAATCATCTAATGATAGGGCACCATGATAGGGTGGGAATACGAGGGAAACGACGAGAATAAAGATAATGTTGAGCAACGCGACAAAACAGAATGTGTGCGGAAAACCCCCACTCGGAGTAAATATGGTAGAGCTCAACATTGGGATAGTGGGAAGAAACGTCTAATGATAAACCCGATAATGTATGTTTTGAAGTATCACCCCCAAGTAGGAGGATATACTACTTCTTCCATGACTGCATCTCGTCCTCATTATTCCCAAGCAACAGTATATTGAGTATACTCGCACCATATTTCCCAAAGCCTACACATCTTTATTGATATAAACCATCTGAGTTATTCAAACTCATATGCGTTGCGATAGAGAAAGCATTTATTCAATATCCAAGGTAGCTTGAAGGTGGTACAAGACAGAGAACGAAGAAGGAAAATATGAGTATGTGCCTGAATAGTCAGGCAATAGTAGAACAATGGATCTCCCGCTACCTGGCAGGCATTCAAACATTCATGCTTTTAGTATTTTTGAATTGTTTCTACCCTCACTAGCATATATTGGTGCGCTCACAACAATCATGATAGGAAAGAAACGCACTCATCTTTTCATATGAGTCGCAAACTCCAGGCGTGATGTCAGCCAAAGTGTTTCGAAAACCCGCCGGCGGGGACGCTTCCCTATTATCTCCTTCGAATTACGACGATGATGCACCTTCAATAAATTCGGAGCGCAGTGATCACGACGATGACAGTGATGATGATAAGGTACTCAATGGGGCACGAACGTCTGCGGACGTTAGGAGATACGACCGAGGTGTACTAGAAGAGGAGGAAGAAAGGGACGAGCTGTTAGAAAAAAGTCGACAAGGCGGAATGAGGAGAGAAAGCGCATTAGAAGGTATAAGCTCGGGACTCCGAGGTCTATGGAGTAAAAGTCATGTTCTGCTACCTGGAACCGGCATTGAAGGTTCCGCAAACCAAAACAATGAAGCCGAACCGGAAGATGAACGGCGCCAGAGGAAGATTAGAAGGCAAAGGAAGAAGGAGAAATTGATGGAGGATGCAAGTTACGGCGAAGATGGAGAGTTAATGATTGAAATGGAAGGGGGGCGCATAAAAGAAGGCAGTGCGACAGGTTCAAGCAGCGAAACCGACGAGAGCGATGATGCCGACAGACGTGGGTTGCTCAACATACAGGATGAGAAATCACAGCGGAAGAAGACGAGATGGGCTTGGTGTGCTATATATATCCTGATCATAATTGGATTTGCAGCTCTGTTATTGGTGACATGGAAACTGTCGCTGAAAGCACGCTTCACGAAAGAACATCAAAATATTCTAAGCAATGGCACGGCTTTATTCGCCCCAACGACGATTCTGATAAGCTTGGACGGATTTCGCGCTGATTTCTTGAAGCGGGGCATTACTCCTAGATTGAATGCCTTTGTCGAGGAAGGAATTTCGCCTGTCTACATGATGCCTAGTTTCCCCTCTGTCACATTTCCAAATCATTATACGTTGGTTACTGGCCTTTACCCAGAATCACACGGGGTTGTGGGAAATACATTTTGGGATAAGGAACAACAAGAAGAATTTTACTATACTAATTCCGAAGCAATGGACAAGAAATGGTGGGGCGGTGAACCTCTCTGGGTCACTGCTGAGAACCAAGGAATCAGAACTGCCATTCATATGTGGCCAGGGAGCGAAGCACATATCATGGATGTGGAACCGGCATACTTAGATAAATACAACGGGAAAGAATCGCTCCCCAACAAGGTCAGCCGAGTACTTGAGCTTCTGGATAAGCCTGGTCAGGAAGACAGTCAAGCAGAAATAGCTGATATGAGACCTCAACTCATTGCAGCATACGTGCCCAATGTTGATCAGCATGGCCATCTTTATGGGCCAAATAGCACTGAAATTAGGACAACGATAACAGAGGTTGACACTATGCTTGATCAGCTGTTTCAAGGACTCGAGGCAAGGAATTTGACAAACATCGTTAACGTTGTCGTTGTTTCAGATCATGGAATGGCTACTACGGACACAAATCGTCTAATTCAACTGGAAGATATCATTGATACCAGTCTAATCGAGCACACTGATGGCTGGCCCTTATATGGACTTCGGCCGAAGAATACTGCGCATATTCAAGGTCTTTACGATACCCTGGCTGCGGAAGCTGTCACTAATCCCAATTTTGAGGTCTACCTACGTGATGTCAATATGCCTGAACGTTATCATTTTTCCAAGAATGAGCGAATCGCCCCTTTATGGATTATCCCAAAGACTGGTTGGGCGATTGTCACGAAAGATGAGTTCAATGTAGTTGAAGGCAAGGCAAAGGGTATTGACTATCATCCTCGAGGGTTACATGGTTACGATCACGAACATCCGCTCATGAGAGCCATTTTTATCGCTAGAGGCCCTGCTTTCCCACACGAGCCAAATAGTTGCGTGGAGCCTTTCCGTAAGTCCACTATCCCCTTCTCAAGTAGACTCAATTAACTTGGCATAGAAAACATTGAGGTTTATAATATCATCTGTGACTCTCTGGCCCTTACACCCAAGCCCAATAACGGCACATTGCGTCTCCCACTCAAGCCCATTGGGTTTCACTCGCCCGATAATTCTCCTCCCGAACCCGCTGATCCAGAGCCGACCCCTTCAAAATTGGACTCTCCGGCAAATGGGACTCTATCTATATCGCCAATTGAAGCTAGTTCCGCTGCAGATCCTAATATAATCCCTCCGCATATGGTAGGCGTCGACACACCAGAAGACTCGGAAGATCTAGATGTGAATAGGCCAGTAGGAGGAGACGAGAGTGGTATGACGGAAGATGAGAAACATTGGTGGGCATGGTTCAAAGGGCAGCTAGATGACTTCAAAGGCTGGGTTTCCGATCTGACACATGGAAGTGGGAAGAATGAGACGCAGGCGCAGGTGTAGAGTTGTAATACTATTTTTTATTGGCATGGGATATGCTAGGAGTCTTGGAAGTAAACATGTACTGGCTGGGTTGGGAATTGATCAGGAGGCGCCTAAATTAGATACCATAGTTGGAATTTCAATGTACAACAGATTTCTGAATAATGGCTTTGATGATTTTGAATTCATTTTTAAGCTAGCCCATCAAGTGAATGGTAAATTGTCATTCCATGATCTCCACAATCAAGAGGAAACATGTTCGCTGAATGTGAAGCGGAACTTATGGCATGTATCTCTATGTCCTTTAAAAGTTCCACTGGACATAAGTGCTACTTGGAAGGAAGGTAGAAAGCTAGTAGCCTAGTACTCCATCCTCACGCATTCTCCAATTTCCCATGTACAGTTCTCCTCCCATCCACAATGAGTTCCGAACCAGCCTGAACTTTGACATTACCATTAACTGTAAAATCGCCACACACATGCAGCTTTCCCTTGATCTTCACATTACCCGTTGCCTTCAAATCATTACTAAGATCCACGTCAGTCTGTAAGTACACCACCACACCACGCGAGAAAAAAACCACTCACCGAACCTCTACATCCCCCTCAATCTCCAGTCCACCTCTCGAGCTCAGCTCCCCCAAGACAACCCTCTGTTTCTCCGCACACTGCACCACAATCTTCCCACTACACTGCACACTCTGCACTTCCACCCTACCCCTCACCACCACCGCACTACTCGCCTCTACCCTCCCCTCAACCCTCACCTGTCCGCCCGTCCCCTCCATCACCACTTTCGACGCACTTTTCACATCACCCTGTACATACACGTTCCCCCTCAATTCCACACTCGAGCTACTTTTCACAGTTCCCAAAACCCTGATGTCGTTTTCGAGAAGCACGGTCGAGCTGGAGTTGATATCGCCATGCACGGTTATGCGGTCCGATAACTGGATTTTGGAACTTCCTTTGATGGGCCCGAAGATGGTGATGAGGTGGGATAGGGTGATGGATGAGGCGGCGGAGACGGAGTCGAGGATTTGGAGGGGCCCTGACAGAGATACGGAGCGTGGGGAGGATATGGAGTTAGAGGTGGGGATGTTGGGGGTGGAGGAGGTGGGAGTAGGGATGTTATTAAAGGAGGAGGATGAGGAGGAGGAGTGGAAGGCAGGGGTGCGGGTATTTAATTTTTGGGGAAATGAAGAAGAGGCATTGTTGGATGGGGGAGAGGGGGGTTCGGCGGGAATAATTGATGGGGCGCTAGTGCCAGTGCCGGTGATGATGGATTGTTCGGGCGTGTCGTATGGGGTGTAGGCGGGCGGATCTTCCGTGTAGGGCAGCTCGGGTATTTGAACTTTGTTATCGCCGGGGATGCGTACCATTTTTGTGATTTGAGGGGGAGGGGAGGGGTCACCGAGGTGTTTATAATTATTGGTTGATGTAGTGATATGCGGAAAGATGTAACGGTAACGATACACACGGTTTTGATATTGAGAGATGAAGATTAGATTAGAGTGATGATTATATAGGTTTTCATTCTCGAGATTTTGATTTATGCTGACGCAAGCGTTTTCAGTTTTTGCTTGGTCGGCAACAACGGTAACAATAACGGTAACAATGAGTGGAAGCCTGATTCTATTGTGGCTGATTGTGGCTCAGGCTTTTGGGGAAAACGTGAAGACATTCCCTCCCATTGGCAGCTCTAATACGGGTTATCTACCCAACCTTTATTTTCTCCTTCAATTCATCCACTACACCAATATAATCCTTCGCACTATACGGCTCGAATATTTCCCAAAACCAGCCCGATTTCCGATGACTTCTCAATCCCATATCTGAGAGCAACATGTCATAATATGGCAATCCATCAAAGACCGTGTCCGGATATCTAGCCCCAAATCCTGAAGGATACCGCCATTTTCCAAATCTACTGTGCAGAATGGTTTGGTACTCCATGTCGGCAGGAATGCCGACTTTGTTGCTGAAAAAGGCTGTTACCCATAGTGCCTGAAATTGGGCTATAAATGCGGTAGATACCGATGCCATACAGCCCATAAAAGCAATATCTCGCGACTCTATGAATTTGGGGGGGATCATGAAGCGGAAGAGTCTGAAAGGCTCGAGTTTTCCCTCGGGAGCCCCTTCCATTGGCTTCGCTCTTCTGCTGGAAATCGGCTGGTCCCTCAATCTGGGAAATTTGGCGAGAATTTCCTTGTCGGCTCTTTCTATCAAGGCGGTTGACTCTCCAGCTTCTGGTGTGTGAGGGAGACCGAGATCGATTCTTTTGGGGAGAAATTCTAGTGGTGGGACGTGTTTCCATCCGGTGGCACAGACGAAGGCGTCAGTGTGTATTTTGTCGCCGTTGGAAAGGCTCACGGTATTTTCGCTTAAGTTTATAATGTCCCCAATATGCACAGAGATGACACCTTTCCGAACAAGCTCAAAGATATCCGTATCGTGGTTGAGAATCGAAAGCATCGAACCAACGAAAAAAGAATTCGACCACGGTTTGAGTTTTGCAGTCTCTGGATGTGCATCATAATTATTTACCGTTTTTACTTCGGTACTAGAATTCTCCCAATACTTGTCGACAAACCAGCGGCCGGCTGTCGTGCTATGAAGCCAAGAACGAACGGTACCATAACCATCATAGTCGCCATATATGCAGGGACTAAACCAAGTCAAAATGCGGGTATTGACCATCTTTTCGATCCAAATTTTGAGAGGCGTGGCATAAGATTCGGACATCCATCCTGGACCATGGCCTGATTCTCTGATAACCCAGTCCACGTGTATTCCCTTTGAGGCATATGCATATGCCATATCATAAGAGGACTTTGCGCCTCCGAAAACACATACGTTTTTGGCTGTCTTCAATGTATCCAGATGATTTGGAAATTCTTTGGTATGAAATAAGGGTGCTGTAAAGCTTTCGATGCCAGGAAGTGGAGGAACAAACGGCTGAGAAGTCAAACCTGTCGCCACAATGAGTTTGGACGCGGATATCTTATATTCCTCAAAAGTTGCAGGGACGGTGGTAGAAGCAACCGTGACAACCCAACCGCCCCCATCCTGATGCTCAGCTGACAATGCTCTACTCTCGAATCGTATCTTATCGTAGACACTGTATTCCTTTGCGAAATCTTCGAGGTATTGATGGATCACTGAGCCAGAAATATACTCTCCAGGTTTGACACCATATTTTTCCGTAGTCATAGGAAACTCGCTATACTCTAGCGCTCCTAGAATGTTATTCGTTTTCAACCCAGGATATAATCTATCATTTGCCCATACTCCCCCAATGGTTGCATTATCGGCCAGTACGACAATGCTTGCGTTGGGATGAATTTGGAGATAGGTTTTTGCGCCGGCAAGTCCAAACCAGCCTGTTGTATTGCAAGTCAGCCGATTGACATAACATGTTTTCCAGAGTTGAATCTATTGCGATTGAAGTCCTTCTCCAGTAGAAAATTCTTACCTGCCCCAATAACTACAAGATCAACTTTAACTGTTTCCGACATCTTTTGCTCTTGTGACAGACGGGTTTAATTATTGTAATGAAGATTATCACAGATCAATTATTTCTTGCTCTTTTTTAAATATCTTCCAATACTGAAATTTTATCTCTTTATACGAGTATGTCGTAAAATCTTTTGATTTGTTGTTAATCCATGACTCCAACAAGTTGTTGGTGGAGAGCATGCCTGAAGTACGTACTACTCATTGGTATACAGATGCAGATATCACCTGCAGTTCTTAGTTCTTAGTTCTTATCTCACTATTATCATTCGTCCAAACAGGAATTCCGTTCGATTCTGTGGATACAGTCGAATATGAAGATGAGTAAGATTTTGGAACGGAGTTTCTGTACGTGTTGCAATTGCTACACGACCCCCCTGTTGGACCCCTGTCGCACGCCAGCTTGTGCTTATGCCGTCGTGCTGCATACTGTAGTGCAGAATATATGTATCTTCCTTCATGGACATATTCATTCTTTCCCGAAACGTGGTATTGTAATATAAATGCTCTTTGCAAATTCACATACCGAAATCTTTCAATATATATCGTCTATTGAGAAACATGTAAGCATGCTGAATCTCTCAAGCAGTATAAATGCTGCAGTATAAGATTCGGATTTCATTACCTATAAGTGATGATATGTATGTATACAGTTCCCAGGAGCACAATACATTCATCCAATTCAACTCGGAAATTAACGTAAAACAAACGTAACGACCAGAGAACCAAATGGCATTATCACAACTATGCCATAGAATCGAGCGGATGGTTCTGTGAGATGAACGTGATTGAGACATTGAATTTCGATGTTGTGTGTGGTACGAAATGAAAGGTAAGGACGAGCTGATTAAAAGGAGACCGGTCGATGGAATCGGTTATCCAAACAATGGGGGCCTTTGCCATACGAACTTTTATTCATCCAACAGTAAAGAACCACCTAATGAACCTGCGCGAATATGATGTGTTGATCCTGGTATTGGAGAACTTATCACTAGACGTACTTCTTAATTGCCGACATGATATGGTATCCAATAAGATATAAGACACAAGCAGGATGCCCACAACCCGACCAATCGTATCTCTCTCGTGTGATATTCCCGTGATCTGAAGACTTTGGTTGCACATCTGTAAATTCGAACGTTTCCAAAAAGTTTTCGGTAAGCCTTGAATCATTCATTAAAAGCTTGGCCAAGAACATTTGGTGCAATCTCCTCCACAGCCTGCCAATCATGCGGTATATGAGTCCTGAACTTTTTCATGACAATCCCGATATTACAGCCACACAATTGCACATTTTCAATCGAAGCTCGAAAGTAAGCACCACCCTCAATCCATACTTCCTTACCCCTTTCATCGTACGATGAACCACTTATCACTTCGCTCAGTTTCGTCAACTCGATAGACATGCCCACTTCGTGAGGCATTGATGTTGAGACAGACGAGATGGTGTTGCATATCTCTTGACCGTACATACAATGGGCCCAAACGACTAGTGCTGCAGAAGCTAGAGCTATGTAGGAAATTGGATCGGGGATGAAGTTGGCGAGGGAGGGAGTCATGGTGAGTTGCTTGTGACTAAGGAGGATTTCGGTGGCGTGCCATAATGCTCGTCTGGAATTGGATTCTTGTGTCCAGGCGCGTGCTGCTGATACGCGCTGGGTATGTGGATAAGTATATACACCTCCGAAAACTTCTTTCACGTTGCTGGATAGGGCTAGATCTTTGGCGAGCATTCTTAGAGTCTGAGTCTCGGTGAACAATTGTAGGCTCATCAGATGATGAAGTATAGAAGTGTCAAAAATGAAGCTGTGAATCCTTTGGGAGACAATATCTTTCCAATCAGGCTTGTCATGGTCTTCAAGTCCGTAGTAATATCGAACTAGAGAACGATCCGCTTGTTCGAACACCTCGGGACCTGATATCCTAGTAGAAAGTTTCGTGAGACCACGTTTTAGCGAATCCACTTGCCGTTTCAACGATTCTCTCTGAAGATTTAGACTTAGGTCATTCCGCCTTGTAGGCTGAGCTCGTTTTGAAAGTTGCGAAATTTGTGACTGCATGGCCCAAAGACAAATTTGAACATCCTCCAACAGAGATTCCTTCTCCGAAAACTCGATTGTTCCGAGGGCTAATTCTTCAAGCATCATAATAATCGAACGCTGACTTCGAGATTTTGGTTCATCAGGGTGACGAATCTCCCACATTTGAAGGCCGTTAGCGTTCCAATGTGCAATAGTCTCTGGAATATTGAAGTGCAGTTCTTCTGGCCTGATCAATGGCGGTTGCCCTTTTATCACACTGAGATATGTATCAATCTTAAATAGATCAACTGCAATTCTCTGTCTTTGTTGTTGTTTAACCAGATGAAATGGTAGAAAGAAACCGGGTTTATCGTCTACATAGATAATTCCAAGCGTTAAAATCCCAACCTCGCATATAGAGGTAGCAAGTAGATTGCGTAGGATTAGACCTTTTGCCAGAATGTCGTGGTTTCCAGAGTATGATACAAAAATAATGTTCAGCAAGGTACACTGGTACAAAACAATGGGTAAAGGCTGCGTCATTGTATCCATACCATTGGTATGACACAGACGCGGAAGAATATGTTCTACCAGGTTATGGTGAACTTTCAATGCCCAATCTCTCGAGCTTATATTCCCATCAATCCAGCCACCAATCATCAGTATAGAGGGGAGTAAAAGCTCGGGTGCCTCTGCATCCTCCTCATATGATGCGGAATGAATTATCGGCCAACGATAGTGGAAGTGGGCAAAGTATAAAGCACGATACCTCTCGACAGTTTCTTTTGTGAGTGAACACAGGTAGTCGAGTTTGGAGATAGGAAGAAGAGGATTTCGGGATGCTTCTCGTGCTTCATGTTTATCTTGTTGGATCCTCATATTTGACCAATTTATAAGTCCTGAGGGTAGGCTTCTTGAACCCAATGAATTTGAATCTTCAACAGCGAGCGAATGATTGAGCACTGTCGTTCTTACCGATAACTCATGCAATTCTTGAGATGTATGCATTGTTGGTAGGGAGTTGGGTGTTTGAGAAGGGTCAGATGCCGGTATGGGGTTGAATTTCTGAATCGCATCGGAGGATTGACCAGAAACGAATGTGTCAACAGGACTGGAAATCCGGCCAGACTGCAAAGTTGTTCCAGCGGAATTCTCATTGCCTGGTAAATTTTCGGACATTGAAAATTCTGAGCCCTCTCCATCACTCATATCATCTCCTTTAGAAGCTTCATCTTGTCTATCAAATATAGCCGGTGATTCTTGCCTCAAACCATATACACAAGGGATCCTCTTCTTCTCACATCTTGAACATAGATCATTTCCATCGCATTTTATCTTGCTAGAATGGCAAGCTGCGCATGCTCTTCTGCTTCGGCCCGTTGGCTTCTTGTATTGTTGTCCGTGAAGCCCAAGATGTCTCTGCAGTCCATCACTGCGGGAGAATTCTTTATGGCATATTCTGCAAACATATGCTGGAGAAGTGCTGGAATGTGATTTTTGATGTCGAGTCAAATGTTCTTTCCGTTGAAATGATTTTGTACAACCTTGAGATTGACAGAGCCATCTGGATGGGGGTTCTTGGCCATCCATGCTAATGGCAGCTCCAGCTCCGTGAGGTGGGCGCCGATGAAACTTCTTAGGATTGTCACGTGCTGCACTTTATCTCCTTTCTAGGAGGTGGTGGGGGATGATTTAAGAGTGACGAAATGATGTAATGAATTACGAAATATAGATATCTTAATTGCTTGATGATCATCCCCAAAGCCTGGTGTTGTGGTGGGAGGATATTTCCACGGAGGGAGGCCGAAGTTTGAGTGGGACGACCACTAAAATTCAAGTCAAGTGGCTTGAGTCCCCGGTGAGCATTGAAAAATTGAAGCAACCGGCTCATCTTATAAGACCTCACATAGAAAACAATCATTTATTCGCAATCTAATAAGAAGTAATCTCGGTTGTAAGTATCTCTAAACATAGCAACTTAGAAAGATATAAAAATACAAAAAGAGAGTCGTCCGACATCAAGAAATGAAGGACATAATACTCATTACTCGAGTAGTACACACAACCAACAAACCTCAGAATCTCTCGACCTCATTCTCATAAACCAATCTCACAGCACAATACCATTAAAAAAAAAAAAAAAAAAAAAGAAGAGAGTATATCTATACAGTACTCGTACTATATTAAAGTCCACACCATCATTTTGATGCTCAACAGAGCGTGCAGAGCTAATATAATTTTACAAATTCCTCCCTCCGAGTCCCCATCGGCTCCCACCTCGCTTGCCTCCTTCCTTCCCTTCACGATGAATTACAGTACGAGTATCGTATTTATCCACTTTGAAATATGCTTGGTACATATCAACGACGAAGTGGCTGATGCATGAATACTCGTCAAGAAATCATTCATATATGGTACCCTCCTAATTACATTCTCGATGTGGAAAAGACTGATGCAAGATAAGATCAAGTCGAGTCGAGTCAAGTCATAGATAGACCTTAGAGTTTCACTAACTCGTATTTACCAACAACAAAATAATTAGTTGATACCCTCCCTATTCAATAACTTCTCTCACTATTTCCCAACACTTCTTTCACGGAAATTTTCAACACAACACAACGCATCAAAGAAATAGATAGCCAAGGGTGTAAAGTGATTCAAACTTCCCGAGTCATGTAAATACAATGCTAATATCTATGCCTAAGATATATACTACCATCCATATTCCCGCTTTTTCCCATGCGGTCTATTCGCTAATGACTAAACCACCACATTGACAATCCGTCTGTCTATACGCCGTCCCATATCATAAACATTCATGTGCCTCCATCGTGTTCATTCATTTATAACCATGCCGCTTGGCCCTCCCTACCCAACAAAAAAACCACGAATAGATGCGCCGCCGGTTATACCCAAAAGAGCGTTGTCGCACCGCTGTTAAAGACCAATGAATGATTACATCCAACCTTGGGGTGTTTCGATTTTACCGGATATACCGGAAACGCCACGACCCAAATCTTCCACCTCATCTATACTGCTATGTATGTTCATCCAATCCATCCAAAACTCATGTACAAATATGAATCTAATTCTCACCCCCTATTCGTTGGACTCGGGTCTCTACTTCCACTTCCAGCTGCGTTTCCACCACGGCCAATTCTGCTATTCAGAGCTGCCGAGTTGAACATGAAATCTCGATTGATATCCATACTTCGAGCGATCCGTCCTCCCGGTGTATTGGGATGGACAACATTCACACGGCCACGAATCGAAGCCCGTTCAACGTCCTCGTCATCCGTGTGATCTTCCTCCTCATAATCAGCCAATCTTGAAAAATAATCGGCAAGCCCGTCGACGCTAGGCGTACCGACCACATGATCATACATAGGTGGGGGCGTCGGCGTCGGCATTGGAGGCGGGGCTTCCTCGGCCTCATAATCAGGAGCAGCAAAACTTGGGTTGCGTATCATGTGCATGGGGCGTTGAACTGCCGTATTGATTGCAAGATGTGCTTGCGGTGGTCGAGTTAGAGGTTGCGCGGTTTCTGGACGCGCAATCGCCGAGGATCCAAAAGTCTGTCTCAAATTATCAAGAGAAGAGGCTCTTGAGGCTGATGTTATAGACGGATTTTCTGTGTTGGCCGCATTAGGACAACCACATACGCGTTGCCTCTGAGAGCGAACATTCTGACCACCGAGATCACAGTATGCAGGTAAAGCCATTTGCGGTTGGGACGCATGACAGCTGAGGATAGTGAAAGGGGAATCGATAGAGATCTCGAACTGACGACGCTTTTTGCCCTCAGGATCATCAGGGTCTGAACGGGATATACGCATGGTAATCTAAACGCAGGGTTAGCAGATGTTTTGCAAGAGACTGTTGATTGATGCAAAGAATTACCTTGAACCAGTGGTGTACTCTGACGTTCTTCCATGAGCAATCGTGATTGATACGTTTTGATTTCTCCTTTTCCATCATCTCGCAAGTTGGTAATTGAACTGACATCTCCAATTCCGTTGAGCCGGCGAAATGGTCAAGTCCGAGGTCGATATCACCTAATATATTCTCGGATTGTTCAGGTAGAGGCTCCGGATCTCTGCCGAACTGTACTGCTACTCTCTCTCTTTCTTTTTGTGCAGCCGCACGCGCAAGAGCTCTATCTTCGACAGAAAGCTCGCCTCCACGGAGAACACGTACTTCCGAGGATTTGTACTCTTTCGCGAGAGGTTTCCCCGCCAGCTTCTCCAGCAGTAATATTTTCTTAAGTGACTTGTCTTTCCGAGTAACTGTTCGGTCACTAGTGGTGTAGTCAATAGACTCGGTGATGTAAATCCTGATCTTGTGAACCTGCACTTTTGCTAAAGGGGTCAATTTGAAAGCGATAGGAATCCTGGAACCTATGGGGAAAGATTTCCCGGAGATCATGATATCGTAATGCAACTGGTTATCCCAATTCCTACTGATCGAAATAGGTTCGACTAGCTCCAGTGACTCGATAGTTGGTGTTCTTATGACCGGTACTTCTTTAACTCCAAAAAGATTTGCACGAAAAGCACCCGCCCTTTCTACCAGCGTCTCCACTTGCCACGTTATAGTAGCCGATGGCAGCTTGGTGGTTTCTGGACAATTATTGTCAATCGGGATCTCAAAATTGTACTCGTATACCCCGGGATGGAAAGTCTTATAGCCTCTCTGTTGGGGCGTGGGACCGTTTGGTGAATCCCCCTTTTGGAAACTACGGGATTGATTATTATGTAGTGACAGTCTTTTTGACTCTTTGGATGACATGAGGGTGTTTGCTCTACTTCTAGCACCGAGTAATGTCGAAATTCCAGAACTCGACGAATCGAGAGCCGTTATGGTCGTCGTCCCAGATTTATCCCGTAGATAGTAGTTGCATTGAGTTCCATAACCAACTTCGGAGCCTTCATACAAAGCATTGAAAAATGGTAGAACTTGTGTTCGAAGTGACTCTTCCTGAAAAGTTTCGGTTTTAGCTGGCGGCACTCCTGTAGGTCATTGTGAGCTACCTTGATCAAAATATTCCAAGTGCATTGGAAATGCATACCTTCAGGCCATTCGGTTCGCGCTCTTCCTTTGAAAGTTAATGTGATCGCCTTGATTTTGGCACTTTTGGTAACGTTAAGTCGTACCTTGCCACGGAGAATCCCAATTGAGTTGGGAGAATCGCGGGTCGTGCCGTCGTGATCCAAACCACTCAGATATACAATAGGTTCAGCGAAGGGAATAGAGACAGATAACCCATTACCTGACGCAACAGGTTTCTCGTTCTCCCCAACACCCGCGTTTGGAAGCGTCTTCACGTTTCGAAGGCTCAAGTCGGAGTCGGTCTGATCGTTCCCAAAAGGTCGATTTTCGATACCTAACGAGTCCCTATTACTGGGCCCGGGTCCGTTCATCATTCCTGCTTCCGACCCAGCCTCCAAACCAGAACTGGACTGGGCCCTTCTTGAGAATATACTTCGACGATCTCCTGAATTAGTCCGTACTGACTGTGAACGGCTGACCTGTGGGCTCGGTGGTCTCGTGGAAGATGCGGCCGAGGATGATGTACTATTGGGGGATGAAAACGGCGAGAAAACCGATCCTAGCACACGCTTTGCACTCTCTCGAGAAGCCAGCTTGTTGAGTTGGGATTTGGCCCGGGATGGTTTCTTGGGCTGTGCCGGAGATGATGGAGGTCGCAGATCAAACGGTACAACGCCTGCGGGTAGACGAGTAATATGTATAGAATGAGGTCGACGCTGTCTAGGTCGGCAAGGTGGTGTAGGAAGACTCGTTTGGCGTTTCTTTACCGCTTGAAGATTTGGAGGATGATAGTAGATGGTGCCTCTATTGGCTGAGTAGGGTATTGATATTTGGCCTGTCATCTTGCGTGTTAATGATTAATTCTCTTGAAAAGATGTCTGCTGGAATGTATATGCTGAATGAGTGTATGGAGTCTCTCGATGAGGTATAGGAAGAAGCAGGACGAAAGTAGCCGCAAGTTGTGATATTCGAGATGCAGTGTCTTGTTGAACTCCCGAGGAAATGGCACAATATTATAATATCTGTTCGCGCTGGCACCAGATGACCCAGAACTCAAAGCAGTCATGCAAAAGTTCTTTTGCGCAGGGAAAAGCTGGCAGGGCTTAGAAAGGAGGGGGGGGGGTATGATTCAAGCTTCAATTTGTCGTACAACCAAGCCATGGAAGTGTGTTTAAGGAATTTGGACTTACAATATTGGATCGATTACTAGGTATGAACTTGTTTGTTGCTTGGGCAATATAGAAAACAAGGAGTAAGGTTTATCTGGTTGCCAACACATGTAGACAAGAATGCTAAGAAAAGTATTTACGGTACTGTTATATCGCAAGAGGCGGTATACTTGTCTTCCTTTTATTTCCAAGGTATTTGAGATTCGAGCAAACGATCTGCTGGCAGGGTTGATGTTGGATTGGATGCTTGTATAGGTAGCTAGGGATCCCGGAAACCCCACATACATACAGCAATAACTTGCGATTGAATGACGGATTGGACGATTGGACGACGAGGACGAGGTCAGCAGATTATCGAATACCGAGACATAGTGGGATGAAGAGAGTGTACAGAGCAGAAATCATATACTGTATATCTAACGACAGAACGATGAAGCCAAAAGATAAGAGAAGAGATAAAAAGATGCAATGAATCTAATGCGGATGATCAATGAACCGAAACATCGGTTCAAATATTTTGATGTCTCGGGGAAATGTAGAGGTCTCTGGTTGGTCATCCATTGTTCCTTTCTCTATATGTCTGTCCGTCTGTCTTTACTTTTATAACAAATGTAGGAAGGGACCCATTGTAATCGCCGCATTCTTGTTTGTTGTGCCGGAAGCTGCGGAGGAAGGCTTTGTGTTTGTGCTGGAGAACCGGTGCACTTATCTGTGGGAGCTAAAAGCTGGTAGATAGAGAGATGATGATGGGTACTACCTACCGGATGTCTCTTTAATTTTCTAGCGCGCTTATCTACGAGCGAGTACAATTTCGAATAACTGTTATAGCGCAGGATGTATAGGTAGAAGCGTGAAGCGTGATTGACAACGACGACGACAATCGGATGGCAATTCTATTGCACTTCAACCTTCTGTTTGATTTTCGATGCATGCTTACTATCTATTTGAAAGCCTACTAGCCTTTTTTAAACAGTAAATCTCCGCCAGATCCGAAAAGCGCCATTCCGAGATACCGGGCGCTGGCCACACCGAGCCTTAGGTCACTCGCTAACTTCAATCATTACAACGCTATTATCATACACCTATGAGGCATTGAACTGGCTCAGCTAACTGATTAAATCTCTCCATATCAGAAATCCTAGAATACAAGTTTTTGATGCCCAGGTGTCCATCAAAAATGCAATAGCTATATCAGATCCACTATCAGACAGAAAGAAATCAAGAAAAGGAAAGAAAAACCCAAGCAAATGATCCTTCAAAACAGGAACCTCCTTGTAATAATCATCTTATGAAGTTTTGATATTTCAATTTTTACATGGATATTCCAGGTATAATGAAAGCCTAACATCCTGTCAAGCTGACAACTGAGAAAGAATCCTTCGCCTCAAATATCTAAACTTTTGGGATTTGAAACTATTATAATAATGTTATTTTATTACTGTCTTATTGTATGATAGACAACCCACTAGATGACTCGTCTCCAGAGCCCAAGTACAAGTCGTAGTGTCTAGGCCTTTTAGACCCTAGGTACTGTACCACTTTTCCTTTCGGATACACCACTTCCTCCGCATTTGCCCAAAATCATTCCTAATGGCCTACAAAACAAAACAATGACGAAGGCTCGAAGGCTGGCAAGAGTAACAATCATCCTAGGTTCACATGTTATCGGTAGTAGACGACTTGCCTGCATGGATCTTTTGATATCGAAGCATTGATCGTATTTCGCATTGATCATATTTCCTGTCATTCAAAGATCAATCAATCAATCTGCAATCTGTACCTGCCAAGAAGACATCGCCAATAGTCAATTGTAATATTTCATTTGGCTAATTATGCAATGTATAGGAAGAATTGCTAGTTTATCATTCTTCACCCCTCAATATAGATAAGTCTGTGGGATGCATATTGTAGATTATCTAGTCTATCCCATTCGTCGATGCGTCCAATCTATTGATAGAAATATCTATAGTAACTGTGTACTGATATTTTGCCTTTTCTAAAAACATATCAAAAACAGGCATTTTACTATATCTTCAATAACAAATATTCCTAATAAATCTTGGAGTAGAGGACTTAATGCTTAGTTAGTTACGCTTCCCAGGGTTGACATACTCGTAGTTGAACAGAAGTCCACGCCCCCTTTATTTAACCTTTCGTCCATTAGGTATTCAGGATATTTCGATACAGATATCAATGCCAACCTCGATACCTAAACAAAGCCAAAGTCGACGCAAGTCCTCTGTAACAAGCAATCTTTTTAAGTGCGCCAATATTGACACTTATTAAGGAAATGGCCTTATAGAGTATATCGATTACTACGAAAGGCATGGGAAGTAGGGGAGTGGAGCATTAATATTGAGTTGACTGCGAGTAAGGTAGGAAGGGTGTCGGTAATGTAGAGGCGTACTGTATCTGGGAAGAAGAAAGGAAAACTAAACTAAACCACCGGCACAATCAATGTTATTTCACAGTATATCGAGGATCATGTAAAGCGAAATGGCCCAAGGTAGAGTAGTTCTATCTTAGAATTTCATTGAAACTAAGAAATCGTACGTGGGGAGAAAAGAAGCCATGGCAGTCTAACCATGGCAGTCTAACCCTACTCAATAAGTTTCTCTCTCAAACTCCAATTCTCGCCCTTCTCAAGTGCATCAAGCCACGCTGTAATGCACTTGACAGACCACCCACTATCACAATTCTGCACCGCCGCTTCGAAATCCGCTTTCACTGCCCCTTTCGTAGACTCTTCAATCCATTCTGGTGCAATTTTCTGCATTTCGTCTAAGAAAACAGCGCGGAGCATTGTCGATTCGTACTCTAAAAGGTGGATCCAGTAGAGTTCGTTAATTCCTTCATTATCAAGTGCATCTGCTGCAGGTTCGTTGACGTTTTCCTCGTCATCCGGAGCGTATTGGTTTCTGTTCGGCTCCTCGTTTCTTTCCCTTCCTTTAAGGAATTCTGGGAAGTCGCAGGATTTCCATAATGGGAGTGTGGAGACGCACTCCCAATCGACGATTCCGGTGATAGTGCCGTCGTCGTCTATCAAGAGATTCCGTGAAGATAAGTCATCGTGGAAGAGCACAGATTGCTCTGGAGAAGAGTCGGTAGTAGGAAAAACGTTGGGTAGTAGTTTAAGAAGTCTCTCAGCGAGGATTTTGGCGTCCTGTGCATCTTCAATCTCGTCTTCGTCATCGGTTGTTTTGAGAATTCTTTCCTGGTCGATAATGACCAAGGTGAGACGAGCGCAAAGCCAGTCTTTGCTATTAGTGAATGGTCCTCGAGGCACATCTTGTGTAATGTGATCTCCCCAGAAGAAGAACATTGACACTATTTGTCCCAGGGTAAGTGACATCTGTTGGGAGTCTTGTGGTGTTCCATTGGCACCAGCGATAATATACTGGAAGACGGATTCCCTTTCACAAGTTGAGATTCTGGGGTAACAAATATGTTGCCAATAGCAGAGAACTTGTGACGGAAAAGCTGGGCTTGATATCGTGCAATTTGTTTGACTAGATTCTGTTTGGAATCTTGGGACAATTTCCTCCATTTCGTTCGCAAATTCCCACCAGGTAACATAGTCATTAATATCCATTCGAACCCAAGCTCGTTTTCACCAGTATCATCGAACATAAGGATCTGAGGTACTGGTATATCTGTGGTTTGACAAATAAAGTTGATAGTTGCTACCTCACTGTTTGTTTTATTGAAGGGATCAACAAGGTAATGTAATACGAACTAAGAAGTGTCCATTTTCAGTCTCGACTTTGTATAGTTTATTGAAAGCCCCTTCAGTATAAAAGCTAAGATGACAGAAATCATTTTCCTTGAGGTTGAGGTGCTTTCAAGCGATTGATTCGACTTTTGCGATATCCGGCTCAGATACCCAACATGGCTCGAGACCAAATGTTTTGGCCACCCATTCCAGTCCATTTTGTTTGATCATTTTGTGAGTGCAAAGGAACAATGAACTGTGAGATAATTAAACTGAGGTGTCAGTAGTAATCGGAAGTGCTGTGTCAAAACTAATCTGGCTAAAGTTTATATGATGCTGGTATATTTGCTCGGCCTCGACTAGCTTGCCCTGATTGGTATAAAAATGGCCTCACATCATGTGAAGAGGTATCTACAGATTTGGAAGGACGGTGATGTACCTATGTTACTGGTGTGGCTGGGGTTGGGGTGATGGAGTAATGAGTGAATGGAGCCTGTGGCTACTCAATACCCGTACCGCTTGATGGAAGCTTGTTTCATCTTTTGTCAGTTCTTGTACCCAGTGCCGAAGAAGCTCTAACCAGAGATCCTGGCTATCGGAGTACGCCCAGAAGTAAAGAAGCTTAGCTGAGAGGTTATCTTACTGTTTTGATGTGATCGAATGATATCTGCCATGTAGAGTAGAGTATTCGGTTTTCGTACGAGTCCAGTTCCGGACTCGATTTTTGAAGTTGTATCCATGAATACTTGTACAGATGTAAATAGTCCGAAAGACCTACTGCTGCTGGATCAAGATATGCTCTGGCAGTAGCGAGTGCAAGAGGCAGTCTATCCAACTCTTTAGCAGGTATGATAGTATCAGGATCTAGTATTAAGGTTATATCTGTATTACAGAAGTATAAAGCGTTCTTACCACTGCTTAGTCCTTCCCGTCTCGAAACGTTTGATAGAATCTCAAGACTTTCATGTCCGGTCGCTGCAGAACAGTAACTAATTGTTTGACCCATGACTTGTTTGGCGGTAAAATACCAGTTATATATACTAATATATCATACCAATACATAGGTTCAAAGATTGTGGCACCCCGCGACAAATCCAGGAACATGTCTTCCAGTCGGCCCCTTATTGATAATTTTCTTCGCTACAGTGAGCGACGGGGATGAAACGAACGAACAGTCTCAGTGCGATAAAAACCGAGATCAATGACAGGTCACGACAGGCTTACAATTCTATGCTCTCTTACACACGATCAATCAATCTTGTATTTCTATTTGTGCAATTGATATTTTACCATCATACATCCATTAGATATCTCGTAATACAAACTTCATTATTCATCCAAGTTTGTTGTGGAAAGTGTCGATAACATTGATTTACGTTCATTCGATCTCTCTACCACTCGTGCAATCAATCCTTCTTGCGGATTCGGAACTCGCAGATCACTGTATAGATTCTTCTCTGCCATTGAACAACCGTCTGCCCGAAGATTAACGATAAGACCGACGGATGATTCCGTAACCTTCTCCCTGGGAGCTGCCCCGGACAACGGCATCATCTTCACACATCATCCCGTCCGCGACAAGTGCGGATGATTATTCTGATCTTTGCTACATCAATTATCAACACATCAAGATATATCCCGATCCCGATGGTAATGGTTTGGAGCTTCACAATACCTCAGCCTCGGCCTTTGTGTATTACCGCCTCTCTTGGCCGCCTTAACGTGGATCATCATTTTTCTTGCCCTCACGTGGATCACCAAATCTCACGAGGCGATAACTTTAATTAGGTAGTCCTCATAACTTCATAACTTTATACTATGTATATACATAAATACTTTACATATCTCCTTATTGGATAAGGAGATATCGGACAATTAGAACTCTGATAATTACCTTGATTCCAAGGCCTGATATCAAATTTTATGCTATACATACTGTAAATGTTCAATACATAGTTTCTGCATAAAGTTATGTACTTCTACTTTTAGATAAAAATTACGGCCCAACTTGAGGACATTATTTAGGTGGGTGTGGGCTCATGCCGCCAGAATGTCCGCACATCGGAATAATCCTCAACTTGTTTTCTCAACTCGAGCACTCCCGCATACACGAGAGGCTAATATGCCCCACAGACAAACAACGGCGCAGTGCTTGAATTTTGGGGATACCTAGTCTGCCGAGCTTTATCAGCCTGTTCCTCTCTGCAGCTCATCGCCGAATGAAATTCGTCAGGGTAATTTCACTGTTACATCGCCAGGTTTGTTGTTTTTATTCCGACGCTTACTTACTCTTTGAGTAGATATCTTTCCCTGCTCTTCGTCGCTACCTGTGGTTGTGATTTATCGTGCGGAAAACGAGGCTCTCTGCGCCATTTTTGGTTGACATATCGGGTTTCCCGGCAGTAACATGGCTCCACGAATTTGGAAGCTTAATCAATCGTAGGCCCACTAATGCCCCCCCCCCCACTCGTTCCCTCACGTCGCCAGAAACAACACGGGAACTAAAGAAACTAGGCTACTACTCCCTTGTAGTTTACCATCATAGGGTACGTGCTGGTTTACCCGAGCCTGGTTTACCCCAGTTGCGGACTTTCTGGCAGCATGAGTAGGGTATGTGCTGGTTTACCCCAGTTGCCAGACTTTTTGGCGGCATGAGTAGTAGGGGTGCTTTAATTACCTATTACCCCCTCCCCATCCGCCCCATCCGCCCCGTCCGCTCCAACAACTTCCAGTAACCCTGTGGTGAAGTGCTTTTCGGCCACTTTTTGATACGTCGTATAATACTTACCGCTGCAAGCCTCCGTACAATTAATTAAACTTTGAGTATGTATAGCTATGAAATGTATATGAAGCTCAAATGGTTTCGGATATATGTATGATCTCGAAAAAGGAATTAATTATCACATCTGAAGGCGTTTGTGCTCCCCCACAAGTCTAGATGGTGCCATTGATACAGTGTGATCTTGAGGGTTTGCTGTGAGCAGTCAGTGTTACATTGGATTGCTCACTGCTTGTCGCTGCCCGCTTTTCTACATGGGCAGAGCCGATAACCGGAGGCATATGAGACCTTAAGTGGCTCGCATTTGGTCTCGCTTATTAGCACGCTGCCAGAAGCAATCTACCATACATATATGTAGCAACCCGAGTTGCGGACTTTCTATCTCTGTTTCCATCGCCCATCTCTATATCCCTCCATCACTATTTCCATCGTCACCATTATACAAACGCGATCTTTCCATCGCCATCTCTACATTCCTCCACAACCATTTCCATCGCCATCTCTATCGCCATCTCTATATCCCTCCCATCTCCATCACACAATATCTATTACGATTATACAAACGCGGTCTTTCCATCGCCATCTCTACAATCCCTCCATCACCCCATTTCCATCGCCAAATTTCCATCGCCATCTCTACATTCCCCCACCACCATATCCATCGCACAACATCTTTTACAATTGTACAAACGCGGTCTTTCAATCGCCATCTCTACATTCCTCCACCACCATTTCCATCGCCATTTCTATCGCCATCTCTATATCCCTCCCATCTCCATCGCACAACACAACATCTTTTACGAACATACAACAAAGTCTTTCCAACAAAATCGCTCCTACAGGGGTTGTATTTTATAGCATCTACTGTTTAAAACAACCCTGGTAGTGTTGTTTAGAACACCTCTGACTGCGGTTAAGTCCTTCAACATCTGTTGATCAGGTTCCGTCCTTCAACACCTGTTAGTTTGGAACAACCCGACTAGTGGTGTCCTTCAGTATGTGTTTAGAACAACCCTGACTGTGGTTATTTCCTTCAACAACATCTGTATTTTAGGTTCTGGCCTTCAACACCTGTTGTTTTAGAAAAACCCAACTAGTGGTTTTGTCCTCCAGCATCTATTGTTTGAAATAACCCTGGTGGTGGTTATGTCCTTCAGTACCCAATTCCAACACAATACCCTTTATTGGTCACTTCTACACCTCACTTTGTCCGAAGAGTCAAGGCTACTCTATAGCCTGGGTGGGAATCACACTCAAAGTGTGGGCTAGTATTGGCTCAATGCAATTATTATTTAACTACGTTTTATCGCTAATTATAATTATAGGGGTAAATTATGTCGGTTCCGTTTGAGAAACTCCAGCTAATGAAGCTTCTTGACGAGAGAGTGTTTGTAACATGGGTCGATGAATCAGGTACAACTCTCATGCTAGGTTCTTGCTTGAATCATAACAAGCAGAATCCCAAATTTTTCATGACTGCATACTATGATATAGAAGGACATATTCATATTCACCTTAAGCTTGAGGTGTCTATCAAGCTTGCTGGCAAGGTGCAACAAATGGACATGTTGTTGGTTATTCCTCCAGACGCCGACTTCGCAAGTGCCTCTACGCCTCATCCAATATCGAGCATCGATGATTTATCTGACGACGCTTCTGTCATTCACGAAGCCGGTTTAAGCCGTTCAGAACATGTCTTTCTTATACAATTCAATCTCACTGCGAAGGGATTCGTCGTTACGAAGAACAGGACTTCTTCGATTATTAGGCTCAACACTACGACTGCAAAGAAGTTGATTCGTAACCTTGAATCTCTGTCTAATACAACGATCTTCAGCGTATACATCAGGCCAAGCACTTACGCGGAGGTGAGCCTGAAGAACCTTCGCGAGCAATTGAGCAACACTTGTACTGCTACCGATACACGCAAAATCAACATGAAGGAAATGTACGTTCAACAAGGGGCTATGTTGGTGGAATGGAGTAGATTCGTATATGAGAATCAACAACGCCCACGACCAGCACATCCTCAGCCATCTCCGGAAGCGCAGATTCTTCGGTCACCACTGGTGCTGGAAGATGTTCCCTTCGATATCGAGTTCGAAGATTCGGATGAGAAACGTCTCGCTGACTTTAATTCTCAAGAACTAAGTCGGCAATTCAACCATGATCTAATAGTTTCAAAGATGCTCGAGTCAAAGTTCGTGGAGTGGATACAAAGAGCAACACGGATAAACCCAAATGTGCACAAACACAAACGTTTAATTACCAAGTTATTCACTCTAGGTAATTGTGTCCGTACATCTAATAGTGGCGTATTTGATGCTACTATACACTGGTGCTCTGCGCTATTCTTCTATGACCCGTTCGATTCCGACAATACTCTCGGGTTATGTGAGACAAATTCATGGCTCATCTCAGATATAGCCAAGCTGATTGAATGGGCTAATGAGATTCAATATGGCGCCGAGATGAGTCCGTTGTTGGTTAATGATTTTATGAAGCTGGGTAATACTGCTCGCACTGTTGCTCTACATTCTGGATATCACAAATACGGGTATATCCTTCAGAAAAGTGTTTGTATTGCTCATGTTCTAACGGGATATGTCAAGCCGGGTACTCTTGCTGTGAGGTTCTAGCATCGTCAATCAATCCTACGCAACAATCAACATGAAGCAAGCTACCACCACTCATCTTGATCGATGTTCAGAATGCATCGGTCTGGTCCCCTTTTCACCCCTCATCGCACAAATTCACCCATCCCATCCACCCACCATCTTCAAAATGGCTTTCTTCACCCAACAGCCTTCGGTGATCTCGCAACTCGCAGCACTCCAGATTGCGAGGAAAACATCGCAACACTGCTAAGGCAGGCCAGAGGCTACAATGAAAATTGCCAGCAGCAAGCACATCATCGTCTATCCTCATCTGTCATGTCCACCATCACAGTATTGATCCCGATTCCCGCTGCTTCCCACCAAGCAGATACAAGTTGATGGGATATTGGTATCAACAGTCCTACCGCAGAAATTCGCAGCTTCTCGTTCTAACGAGAAAGTCTGGACAAAGGACGTGAACTCGGCATTTCTTGGAACGGGATTGGAAGCTTTTTTTTTGATTGAGAGAGGGCGGTGTTAGTCAGTTGGAGATGAGTGTGCAACTTTTGCGAAAGGGAAATTTGATGCTGAGACAATACACCGAGTCAACCTTGCCAGCCTGGATGAGGAATTTGCGCAAGTATGAGAGACGGTGGATGTTGTTGAGAAAGTTTTCGTCTAGGTCTTTTCACGAGCGGATATACCATAATCCAATTTTTCAATACAAATACATTTGAGAAGACCATAAACCTTTGTTCATTGAGTGAATTTGTGAATATTAACAGCATACTTGAGCCGATGAATATAACAACCAGCAAAATGTACTCAGTATAATAAATACATACAATTCATGCTCAAGTGTTTAGTTATTCGGATTGTCAATAGAAGTAAATGAAATAAGTCATTGTTTTGAATTACATTAAATAAAAGTTTCAATTGGCAGAGCAACGCTGAACGCCAAAATGACCCTAGTACTCGTAAGCGGTAACAAATGGCAAAATGAATAAAGAGAACGCGATAACTAACCAGGTACTTGTTGATGGACGCGCAAAGTGGAAAGGAAAATAACATCCTCCAATCTCATGTACATTCAACATTTGAAAAACTTTTGGCAGAATGGATTCAATTTTTGAAGGTCGTCCTAATCTTTTGGCAGGGGAAAATGCTTCTCAACCTTTAAATGGTATAATCATTTGTTGTACCAATGTCCCGGATGAAAAGCGCGTAAGTTTTGTCTATCATATCAATGTTTTAAATTCGCAACATACGTCTGCGCATTTCTCAATCTGGTCACATCTGCTAACATGGTTCAATTTCTAGACAGCATTAAATGGCCAGGCAGAACAAATGGGAGCCAGTATTCGAGCCGATCTCACAGTCGAAGTTACCCATCTTATCGTTGGACATTGGGATAGTCCAAAATATCATTATGTTGCCAAATCTCGACCGGATGTTCGACCGATGACTATGGATTGGATTGTGTCAGTTCGGGACCTTTGGGTGAAGGACCATGACATAGACATGGAATTTTTGGAACGACAACATACATTACCGACCCTTGCTTCCCTCAAAATTAGCATGACCGGCTGCGATGACACAGCAGAGAGGCAGGATATCGGAGAAAAGATCAAAGCAAATGGGGGAGATTATGATGGGAATTTGACGAAACAGATCACACATTTGATATCATTCCGAACGGAGGGCAACAAATACAAGGCAGCGAAGAGTTGGGGCTTACGGATAGTTTCTGTTGAGTGGTTATTGGATAGTCTGGAACGAGGAATGATACTGAATGAGAAATACTATGATCCTTCCTTGCCAATGGACGAAAGGGGCAAAGGTTCCTGGGACAAAGACAAACTCAAGATAAGTTTGTCGAAGAAGAGGGCTAGGGAAGAGACTATATCTGGTGCCGAGGAGGGCAAGAGGAAATTACGCAGAAATGCGAGTACAAAATTGAACAATCAAAGTCAAAGTATATGGGGTGATATCGTTGGTAGTGGTAATAAGGTCCAGGTGTCGCGGAGCGGGATTTGGGATACCAGGGATAGCTTTGGGCCAGCAGAAAACGAGCAACCCGAAAAAAGCAAAGAAATGATACCGCCCAAAGCTGCAACCCTTGACCTTATTCAGGAACCGAACCAACCAGTGGGTGGAATATTCCATGAGTGTCGGTTTTGGATCCACGGGTTTTCTGCTAAGCATATACAAATATTGGGAACCCATCTCATTGCACGTGATGGTAAAGTGCTTGAAAATGGGTCTGATCTGAATGCTCCGGATTTAAGGAAACGGACTTATATGATTGTGCCATCTCATATGCCACCCTCAGAATATCCCAACTCAAGTTCAGAAGTTGAGGTAATTACCGATTGGTGGGTAGAACGATGTTTGCACCTCAAAAGATACTTTGAACCCAAGGAACATGTTCTAGGGCGACCTTTTCCTAAATTTCCTATAGAAGGGTTTACTGGCCTGAAAATCTCATCGGCAGCATTCATCGGCATTGATATTCTTCACGTAAAGAAAGCCACGGAATTATTGGGGGGTACATATAGCGAAGACATGACTCCACAATCCTCGGTTCTCGTCACAAAATCTGTAGTGAGTCTTCGCAAAGACAAGCTAGAACACGCTCAAGAATGGAAAATCCCAATCGTCACCGCAGATTGGCTTTGGGATTCCATTGCGTCAGGAACCAGGTTACCATTCGCCAAATACAGATGCAGAGCCACGAAACACCCAGCTTCAGCACCTATCTCAAAGAAAGAATCAATACCAAGACACGTTAGCAATCCAGAAATAACGGGCAGCGAAAACACAACACCGAATTCAAAATCAAGTACACTCCCCTCACGATCCTCGTCCAAACCACAACGCATCGCAACTCTAGACGAAAGCGCTTTTGCACCCCTAGAATCAGACTCCACCCCAATAAAAGACGAACAAGCTTCAGTTCCCCTCCCCATCCACCTCGAAGCCGAGTCATCAGAACTTACCCCTCCTCCCCCTTCCAAATCCGAACCGCTCTCCGAAATTCCCCTTAACTCGCACTCTACAAACCCTACTCCGACCAACAACTCTCATTCCACTTCTTCATCTACTGCGGGAATCAAAATCCCCGAAGAAGATTCCATCGACGTTAGCTCCCTCCTCGCAAGAACTAAACGTCCCTCCTGCTCCTCCATCTCCATCTCAAATGGCATAGGAATATCCACCGATCCACACTCCAAACGCCCCCGCCAACCTCGCGGTAAAGCAATCATGGGCCGCGCCCTCTCCAACGTCTCCACCGCCTCCCTCGCTTCCTCTGTAGATTCCACTGCTACAACCGGCCACGCGGTAATCTATCCTCCTCCCCAAGGCTCCTCCAATGAATATCATAACGAAAGTCAAGACGAAATCAACAAATTCATGAATCTCCAAGGCGACCGAGAAAAAATCGCAGAGGAGATGCCACCGGCTACGCAGTTGGAATATTTGGATAAAAAGGGTGAGGAGTATGGTATGATGGTCCAAGGGATCATGGAGGGCAAGGAAAAGGAGGCGATTGAGAGGGAAATGAGTGTGGTGAGGGAAAAGGAGAAGGCGAAGAGGGGATTGGGGAGGAACGGGACGATTGGTGATTTTTCGAATAGCGGGGTGGGGAGGGGAAAGGAGGGTACGGGGACGAGAGCGAGTGTGAGGGTAAGGAAGGGGTAGGGTGGCTTTTGGAGGGTGGGGTGATTATGCGGTGGAAGTTCATTGGTATATATGTATGTGTGTGTGTGTCTAACTTGATGATTGGATTTCTGGATTTATGAATTTAGAATCTGCAATATGAAGTTTGGAGTTTGGAGTTGGGAGTTGGAAACATGACAGGGCATGGTACGCTATGATATGATATGACATGGATCAAAATACAGATAGGACAGAATAGGATAGAATAGGATAATCGGAATCTTTGAATTATGTTGGTTATACAAATAAAATAAGTAGTAGGTAGTAAAGTAGGTAGTGTCGGGCTAGGCGAGAGCACAGATGAGATGAGATTAAACCTACAGTACGACTGACTGTACGAGTACTGAGTATTGAGTAGTAAATTGTAATAAATAAATAAATAACCAATGACCAATGACCAATGAATAATGAACCACGCCCGTTCATAACTTCGAATATTCAAAATTGCCTTGCCTTTTGATAATTCTTCGAACTTTTGAACTGAAAATCAAATGAATGAATCCCAGACATATATTCTTAATATTTCCATCTTTCAATATCCAAATATCCCAATTTCCCCATATCCCCATTATCATTTCTACTATACCGAGTACGTACATACTCAGTACGTACTCGTAGTACTCGTAGTAATGTAATAGATAGACATGTAATGTACGTACGTACGTACTCGAGTATATCTTATAATATATACATACATATATATACTCACTCACTCACTCGATCGAGTTGATACGAGTATCTAAGATGATACGAGTAGATACAAGTATTCCTTGTCTACTCGAGTATAATGGTCATTCATTCATTGCCTATAATAGTACGAGTACGAGTTACCGGTACCGGTACCGGTATAATGGTATGATGGTATGGTATGATGGATGGTATCTCCCTCCTTTTCTTTTTCTTGTAAGGTAAGATAAGGTAAGGTAAGTTATTTATATTTATATTTATATAAGTACTCGAGTATACTATATATATATGTATCTTAAATATCTTCCTTGTTCATACTCGGGAGTACATTTATATTTTATACTTTATATATACATACACACTCTCTTTTCTCTCTCTATTCTATAAGTTCATAATTTATAACATATAATACTCTAGTACTCGTAATTATTTATCTTTCTTTCTTTCTCTCATAAGGATACCTCGCGATTCAGATGCAGATGCAGATGCAGATTCAGATTTAAATTCAGATTTAGATTCAAACATTCCTTCTTGTTGATTATTTATTTCCACCTTTTTTTTGTTGTGGTGTTATAGATATACTCGAGTAGATATTGACATAGATATAGATATAGATGTTGGTATTGGTATTGGTATTGATAGCGAAGGTATAGATAGACCTTGGTAATTATGAGATGAAATGCAATAAAATGAAATGATTGTCTCTCTGTCTCTGTTTCTGTCTTATCATATCATATCATGCTTTGCCCTCTCTTCCTCCTTCCCTCCACATCTCCATCCTTCTCCTTCCCTCTCCATCCCTCTCCATCCATTTCCCTTTCATACACCTGACCCCTAACACCTAACACCTAACCCCCAACCTCAAACCATCTCACCATCCTACAATTTCGGAATAAACATCGGAGTATTCTTCTTCCACTCTTGATAATCTTTGCGATGTCCGTATTTCTTATCATACTATGTATTTTAGACAAAGTCCAGATTAGTGCGTTGTTCTTTTAGTTTGGTCATGTCTAGTCTGGTCTGGTATAGTCCAGTTCTGTTCGGTCCTCTCATGCCATCGCATCTATTGCCATGATATGGTAATCTACTTGGATTCACGCTCTCGTTGCGCTTTATCTGGGTTTTTGGTATGATAGAAACCTGTGAAAGGTTTTTAGGTGAGGGTGGAATGAGATGGCTTGGTTGCACTTGCAAGTTTCCTCTTTCTTTCCCCAAGAAATCCCCTCCCCTCTACGACACACACTACCCGAAAACGAAATACAACAAACTCAACAAATGAAAAACATTAACATACCTTCCCCTCACTCAACGGCACCCCACTAACCTTCAACAACAAAAACGTCACAAACGCCGGACTCACTCCCGCCAACCCCACCCCAAGTACCTTCCCCCAAACCCCCCATCCCACCGTCCCCATACCCACCTGACCCACCTTACCCGTCAAAACCCCCGCACTCACCACCGCCACACCCATCCACAAGGTACTCTCCCCAAAATAATTCGGATGGCGACTCTTACCCCACAAACTCGAGGTTAGAAAATCCTCATCGTGTTCTTTGCGTTTCTTGGCTGCGACCCATGCGCTCTTTTGTCGATCGGCCATGATTTCAAATCCGAGTCCGCTGGTGAAGAGGAGGAGCCCCAGGATATCGGTTAGCATGAGGGTGGGGAGGGTGGCGAGGAGGGAGGATGGGAGGGAGTTGAGGGCGAGGACGGGCATGCAGCAGAGGGATACCCATGTTGCTTGGGCGGCGAATGCGCCGAAGAATTTGGCGGGGGATTTTTTGATCTCGTCGACTGAAAGATGGGAAGTTGAATTAATGAGTGTTTGTTTGTCAGGGGGGGCGCGGGGGGAGGGTAAAGGGAAGTTTTTTGAATTGCGTATGGAAGTACAAGATAAAAGAAGAACCAATCAACTCACAGCGAGAATCATGACCATCCGACAAAATCCTTGCGAAAAGATAGCTACCAACTATATTTGGTCTTGTTAGCACATACACACATACATACATACCATACATACATATATATCCGCCCCACGAGTCGGACGAGAGAAGAAGAGAAGAAGAGAAAAGGAAAAACATACGTCTCGTAGCCCAAATACCCACCGCAGCACTAAGAACCACCTGTCTCCAATTCAAAGCATTAGGTCCCCCCTTTCCAGTAAAGGCATCGAGTAGTTGGGGCCACTATTGTTATGATATGTGATTAGCACTTGTTCATCTCACTCTCTCATCACATCTCATCACATCTCATCCCCCATCCCTCCACCCCCCTCAAACTCCAAAAATTCCACATACCTCAACACCCGTCCCTCCCTTCCCCACCCCCCTCTCTCTCATCCAGCCCCCCACCAAACTCCCCCCCACCACCCCCAAATAAGTCAAACTCCCACTCAAATCATAAAACCTCTCCGATTGCAACCACACACTCGGGATTGCTACTGCTGCCTGTATAACAAACGCTGCGCCGACGGCTGGAACGAGTGTTCTTAGGATTGGGGTGCGGAAATTGGTTAGGTGGAGGAGCGTGCTTGTTAGTGTCATGTTTTTTTTCTTTTTCTTTGGAGAGGTTTGGGGGTTTGGGGTTGGTTTGAGTGTTTGAGTGATTGAGTGATTGAGTGATTGATTGTGGGGGATTTGGTTTGGGTTGATAAAGTGGTTGATTGATTTGAGCGTGGGTTTTGATGTTGATGTTTACTTGAGTACAGAATTTGGAGTGGAAATAGGAATAGGTGTGAGGTGACAATAACAAAGTAGTTGAGTAGGTAATGACGACATGACTTTTTGATTGGGTTATCAATCTTTCCCTAACCAACCAATCAACTTCCTTGTTCATTTCCATATGCAATCAATCCCCAGTGCCAAATTCCCCGATACGTTTCGATAACATCGATATCCGGATTGTACTGAGTATAAGGAAAGTCCAAAAATATATATATATATATCATCAATTCTCAATCATCATTTCAATTCTCTCCTATTCTCTCCATCTATCTATCTATCTACTCCATTTTCCTTCCATCACTTCCCTCTCCCATTCAATCATCCCCATTTCATCCCATCCCATCCATCCCAATCATATACACCCCCAATCCATTCCATCCATACCCATTCATTTAATCGTCTAATTATTAATATTATGGTAATTCTTACTTCGTACCACCACTTCCATTCCCCTCCCCTCCCCTCCCCTCCCTCATCCCATCCCATCCACAACCTCCACCACGAACCCCATTCAAATCTTAATGTGTATCAAATCAATGCCCTTCTCTATTACGCCATAACGAGTGTTTTTGTTATTCCCACTCCCCAATGCCATCAATCAGTGGAATCAAATCAATTATCCACGTAATTGTTCTTCGTAAAAAAACTGGTAAACTGAAGAATCGAATCGTAGAAAGGAAGAAAAAATGTATAAATGAATAGAGAAAAAAAGGCAAACAGGCAATTGCAAGGGGTATCTTAGCGATGTGCCGCGCCAAATGAATAAACAGAAAAAAATGCACCACACAAGAACGTAATGTACATGAGTTGTTCCGAGTAAAGTCAACCCAATCACCGCAAATGTTCTTTGACATCCGCTACACCATTTGCGACAACCTCTCTCAACGACCAGCGTGGGGGTTTAACAACTCCTTGAAGACCATTGGCCTTTTGCCATTCCTTTTCCATCTCGACTGTAACGCCATCAGGTAAATGCTCGGCACCACCTGCTACACCAGTGGAGAATTTGAGCTGAAGAACGTCTCCAACCTCGTCACAAGCGGCTAAGATACGATCCATATCATCCTTATTATGAGCTGCGGAGACACAGAAACGGGCGCGGGATGAGATGAGTGGTGTGGCGGGATAACCGACAATGACGACGGATATCTTCCTTCGGAGCATTTCATGAGAGAAAGCAGGCATTTTGGCTGGGTTGTATAAGACAATTGGGATAATTGGAGAATCATCATGACCATACACAATGAAACCGAGACGCTTCAATCCTAATCGGAGATATCTTGAGTTGAATGCAATTCGCTGTAATCTCTCTTCACCTTGACCAGGGACAAGTTCCCCAGATATGATCTTCAAGGCGCTGAGAATTTGCATCAAGACTGGTGGGGTAGGTGATTCACCATACATGGTTGCTGCGTTGGTTTGCCTTAATTTATCGATGATATGCTTTTCTCCTGAAATGTAACCTCCGTTGGCACCGAAGGATTTGGTGAGAGTTCCCATAAGGATATCAATCTCGGCAGGATCAATTCCAAAGTAATCACACACTCCACGACCACGAGGACCCATAGCACCAATAGAATGAGCCTCATCGATGAACAGATTGAACTTGTACTTCTTCTTGAGGGCCAAGACTCCCGGTAAGTTGACCATTGTACCTTCCATGGAGTAAAGACCTTCAACAACCACCAAGATCTTCTTCCACGGTCGATGAGTTCTAGGTTGACCTTGAGAAATGACTTCCCGGAGTAACCTTTCCAAATCATTCATATCATTGTGCTTAAAGGACATGATCATAGCTCTCGAAAGACGTGCGCCGATACGAATAGAAGCGTGATTCAATTCATCAGAGATGATGAGCGAACCCTTCCCAACCAACGCTGGAAAAGCAGTCGCGTTCGTCGCGAAACCCATTGAGAAGACCATTGCGGCAGGCTTTCCAACAAATTTGGCAACCCGGTCTTCAACTTCCAATGCCAAATCGGAAGTACCGGAATCCGCTCGAGGACTTGCAGAGCTAATTCCGTACTTCTTGATGGTCTCTTCCACGGCGTCAGCGCATGGTCCTTCAGACTGTGCGAATCCGAGATAGTTGTAAGAACTCAAATTCAAAGTTTCTGTGTATGTGCCGGTATATTGATAGTTCTTATTGAAGTCATCGGTCTTTCGATCTATGAGAGTGATGTATCTGCCGGGAACGCCGGTAATTGGACGAGCGAAACAATCATCAATGCGCAGCTTCAATCGACGTACGTAGAAATTGTCGAAATCGCTGTTAAGAGCGGCATAACCATTGGCAGCTGTGAGATGTCGATAGGATTCAGGCTTGAATCTTTTTCCAAAGAAATCCCGAACATGCCCAAATATAATCAAGACCAAGTAACTGATGTAGGTGGTAAGAAGGTAGTAGTAAGGTGGTTCGTCCAGAACTGGATCCTCAAAAATTCCATGATGCTGGCTAACATATTTATGGCTTGGGTGGTTGAGTGGTCCGAATTGTGCCTCTCTTTTTGCTTGTAGATTAGCTTCTGCGACAGAAGGTGGCTGGAAAAGAGTTGTAGGCAGTTCATCCATATTCGCCTCACCACCCTTTGCAGTCGAGAGAGAAATGGTTGGGAGAGATAGAGATGGTGGACTGGGAGATGGATTATCCAGAAGACGCTGTTGTTGTGCGGCAACAGCAGCAAGAAGAGCCGCCTGAGCAGATTGTTGTTCCTTACTCTTTGGTGAAGAGGTGAAGAAATTGGCCAATCTGTTACCCTTCGAGGTCGACGGCCTACGAGCGGTAGGTTTGTCGGATTGCGGTGTAATAACCGCAGACGTA
Source organism: Sclerotinia borealis F-4128 (assembly GCA_000503235.1). NCBI lineage: Eukaryota > Fungi > Ascomycota > Leotiomycetes > Helotiales > Sclerotiniaceae > Sclerotinia > Sclerotinia borealis. Next base: position 110,463 of record KI628579.1, on the reverse strand, counting down.
ATAGAACTAGCAAACGGATTTCGAGGAAGTCTTTGAGGCATCGTGTTCATGAATTAAAAATCCTGCTCTGAGCAGTATAGGGTATAGATAGATGTTGGAATTTGAAGCGTGAGTTGAAGGTTCGAATGTCGATTGTTTTATTGACTTTGAAAGATGATTGAATCGAAAGGATACGGGGGGGATAGATATCGTAGATCAATAGGGGTATTCGTAGTCGGTGGACTATGACGGAGTTGGATTGGTAGATTAACTTGCGGCGGAAGTTCTAGGATTAAACATTTAATATCAGTAACGTGGACAATTACAATGCAAGGGAGGAGAGTGGTGGGGCGGAGGGCTGGAGATATGTTTGAAGCTATCGACAGGGTAGAACGATGTGAAAAAGACAACGAAGGGACTTTGAACTTTGAAAATATCATAAAGGGCCTGAGAACGTTTTCGTCTCAAGGGTAAGATGAGGTCTGGAATTGGGCATTGATTTTCCTTTTTTTTTTTAGGGTAATTGAAGGGAATTGAGAGATAGAAGATAGAAGACATACCAAGGATGTATTTTATGCTTGTATGAGTTGGTTGTATTGGTATTGAATTGTGAAATACTTTTTGCTAATGCGGATGCGGATGCGGATGCTGATGCTGATGCTGATGCTGATGTTGATTTCTTTTCTTAGACAAGAAAACGAATTGAAGTGATTCTTGAAATCGTGAGATGGCCCTTAACCTCTATCTAATTGAGTTTGAAATTAGGTTCGCGACGGGAAAGTAAAAGCGCGTCTGTTTCTGTCTGTTCTGTCTGTTTCGTTCTTCCTTTCGTATATGTCACCGCGGTAGAAGGGGTCCTCGCCGAGGAAGAGGGAGAGGAGGGAGGTTGGATCTGAAACTATCGATGAGGAAAGTTACACACTCAATTATGATTTGTGAGTGCTGATATTCTCTCGATTGATAGAAACACCAACTGAAGCTCTCTCTGCTCTGCCTGTGCCGTCGTCTTATTATTAGTCTTATACTCGAGTAATGGTATGTATTGTATTGAATAAGTTTGATGACAATATCAACAGGAACACCCTTTTCGATAAGAAAAATTCACCAAATTTGAGACGATTAAGGAATCACAATCGCAAAGGAAAGAGAGGAATGAATACGGAAATGGAAAATGTAAAATAAAGGAGAACAAACAAGTCGTTAAGGTCATTAGGTTATTTAGGTTACTCGAAGCAAATGAGGTTTAACATGGGTCAATCAATCAATCTACTACTACCTGATAATTTATGTGACAAGAGAACTTCTTTTTGACTTATTGTACAGGACTGGACTGGAACTGTAATGAACGATGATCAAAGCGTTTTTTTGCTGATCTGGGCTTTAAATATTCTAGAAGATTACTTTCGGAGAACGGGTTATAGGTTGATGGGTGATGAATAAGTCTTGAATACGTTGAATTGTACTGTATCAATCAATGAATTTGAATGAGAGTTGTTAATCGACCGACCCGGTGTATCCGTTGTTGATTACTTTCCTTGGCTTGCATGCTGCTTTTGCTTTGATTCATCATTTACGCAGTTTGCGGTCATTTTTTTAGTTCCCGATAAATAATATCTAATTTCCTTTTTTATTCGGTTTCTATGCTTTTTCGGGATTTGAATGGCTGGGAGCGTTTGATACCTTTATATTATTGGTTCGGAAAATGAAAATAGTGGGAGAGGATGTTTTATTCGGATTTACTCCGTATTTGTTGTTTTGCGAATATATTCGGCTTTTAGAAAAGATCAGAAACTACAATGTAACCAATGAGAAGCTTGAATTTTGTGCAAGTTATACTTTATACTTTTATACAGCTTGATTATAGACAGAGTGTCAAAACTCATTCAAAGCTACAAGTACTACTACAGTATATCAGTTAACGAAGAGATTGAAATCATGAAATCATCCATTAAGTAGTCGAGTCAGTACAATAAACATAATTCGAATTCTAGAATCATAAAAAGGAAAAAGTCAATTATCGCTAGAACTTATTTTTATTCTTTACCCCTGGTCTAGAATAACTATCAGACTTTAGATTCCTTCAACTTCCTTGGACTTGTTTATACAAGAACAGGGAGAATCCCTCTCCCGAGATACCGATTTACCACAAATCTTCACCACCAGAAAAGTCCATATACAGACAGTACTGGTAAACTACAAGGGTTCCAATCTAGTTTTCTTAGTTCCCGAGTTGCGGACTTTCTGGCGATATGAGTGTTAGATACCCGAGAAATCTATAAAAATCGCAAAAGTATTTGACATACAGAAACAGGGCAGTTCTATAACTTCCAAACTTCCCATTTTCAATTCCATTGCTCCCGGTGAATGAATGGGTTATCAGCTCTAGTTGAGGCGAGGGAGGTCCCGCTTCGTTGGCTCTCTTCTTGTATTTATATATACCGGTATTGGTCTAAATGTATTCGAATACAGTAATGATTAAAGTTGTACTGTAGCATCGGATCAGATGCCATATATGCACACATGCATGAATGCATTGTATAGTATAGTGAAAAGGTTGCAGGACCTGAGTCAAAGATAATCCGTTCCTCTATTCTTCTGTTCTTCATCCGTCGATTTCATATGCTAGGATCGGACCTTGGGCTAGTTGCCTGAGGATATAAGATCACAGAACACAGATCACATTTCCGCAATATTCCGCTCGGGATCTTTCCGCACCTTCGTTGATGAAGGAAGCTGAGATGTACTTGTACTAGGTATGTAAATTGTATATTTTTCATGAGATTCACTCTGAACTCCGTCTCTTATTTTATTACTTCCTTCTTCACACTGTCAAACTATCAGTCAAAATCATTTCAATTGGCTTTCCCATCCATTTCCATTTTCAATTTGAACTCCTCTAGACCGCCGGACTTCCGTTCGCCAACCCCCACATTTGAATTCCGTCCTCACCCTCGATAGATACATACTTTACACACCCATCACGAATTCCATTGAGAATCGCTTCCCCTTTCTTCATTTATCCCCAATTTATCCCAATTCAATATACATACCCACACACTGTAAAAGCACCCCATCTATACCAACCATACTCTCTCTAAAATCCAATCCAATCCAACATCCTAATCCCATTCCCAATCCATCCCATCACAATCATGGGATCACAAACCCCTCCCCCCACAGCCAATGCATATAATTCATCCCCCACCGAGCCCGAGCCTCCAGCCACCGAACTCTGGCGCCATCCCAACCCCAGCTCAACCCGCATGTACGCATTCAAAGAAATCATAAATCAGAAATACGAGTTGCAGTTGGAGAGTTATGAGGATTTGTATGGGTGGTCGGTGGAGAATATAGCGCGGTTTTGGGAGGAGACGTGGTGGTTTACGGGGGTTAGGGCTGAGAGGGGGTTTGAGAAGGTGAGATTGCTTGGGTTTTGCTTTCTCGTTGTTTTTGTCTGTCGTGTGATGTGATGGGGGGTTTTTTTATTCTAAGGTTGGGGTGTGGAATTCTGGGGATGGGTGGGAGGTGAGGGAGAGGTGAGGGGTCGATAAGGTCGATGGTGCCTCTGTTTCTGGAAGTAATGTTTGGGTATTGGTGTGGAGAGAGGTGAGGCGTCGATAAGATCGATAATGCTCTCATTTATCAAAGTGGTGTTTGGGTATTGGTGTAGAAAAAGATGAGACGTCGATAAGGTCGATAATGCTCTGAATTCTGAAAGTAATGTTTAAAAATTGGTGAGGAGAGAGATGAGGGATCGACAAGGTCGATAATACTCTTTCTTTTGGAAAGTGATATCTTGGTCATTGATGAGGGAGACAAAACAGATGAACAAGAGAATGCTCGTTTTGAAGTGTAGTTAGTAGTGCTACCTACCTTGACATTGACTCAAGCAAAGAGAACATCACAATTTAAACATTTCTTCCCAAAACTAACATCATTAGGTCGTTGACAAAAATGCTCCCATGTTCCCCCGACCCGACTTCTTCCAAGGCTCTCTCCTTAACTTTGCCGAAAATCTCCTCTACCCCGCCAACCTCACCATCGACCCCGACTCTCCAGCCATCATCGCCGCCACCGAATCCACTCGCTCCACCGTCTCTTGGACCGAACTTCGAGAGCATGTTCGCCAATGTACCAATGCCCTTCGAACACTCGGCGTCAAACCCCATGACCGAGTTGCCGGTTTCGTAGGAAATCACACAAATACTGTTGTGGCCATGCTGGCCGCTACATCCATAGGAGCCATCTGGACGGGTGTTAGTCCCGATACCGGGGTTGCGGCTGTATTGGATCGATTGGTGCAGATTGAGCCGGTGGTGCTTTTTGCTGATAATGGGGTTGAGTATAATGGGAGATTTCATGAGAGTTCAAGTAAAACACGTGAGATTGTGAAGGAGTTAAAGGGGCTTAGACGATTGATTGTGTTTGATACTGTGAATTTACCTGTTGAGATTGAGGGGTTTGAAATTGAGAATGGGAAAGCAGAGACTTATGATGGTTTTTTGAAAAGGTAAGTTATTCCAGTGTTTCCAAGATTTCGGATTGCGGTTCAGATTTGAAAGTTTTCAATGTTGGAAAATCTCTGAATCCTTGAGAATGATCATTGTTTCAATGAATTGAATTTTCCAAATGGATTCTATGTCTATATAAGCTTAATCTTCTAAATGGTTTCAATATATGAAGTCATTTGAAGAATCAAGGATATGCTATACTCTCGGACTGCAATCCGACTATTGGAAATCCCGACTTATTTCGGACCCTTCGTCTTTGTTTCGTTCATAATACATGCTTACAAAACCCAGCGCCACCAATCCAGATGCCCCATTAAAATTCACACAACTCCCACCAAGTCACCCAATCTACATCCTCTACTCGTCGGGCACAACCGGCAAACCCAAATGCATCATCCACTCCTCCCTCGGAACCCTGATCCAACACAAAAAAGAACACATCCTCCACTGCGATATACGTCCTACCGATCGTCTCTTCTATTTCACAACCTGCACATGGATGATGTGGCATTGGCTGGTCTCTGCTCTAGCTTCCGGAACCACCATCATCCTCTATGATGGATCACCTTTCAAACCGCATTCTCATCTCTCCATGCCTCTCCTCATCCAAGAACTGGGCATCACCCATTTCGGCACGAGCGCGAAATATCTCAGTATCCTCGAACAAAACAACATTCTCCCCTTAAAACAAAACATCAACCTAACCACCCTCCGCGCAATCTACTCCACCGGTTCTCCCCTCGCCCCCTCAACTTTCAACTACATATACGCCTCTTTCCCCCCCACCATAAACCTCGGTTCCATCACCGGCGGCACAGACATAATCTCGCTCTTCGGAGCGCCCTCACCCCTCTCCCCCGTCCACACAGGCGAGATCCAAGTCCGCGCCCTCGGCATGTCAATCACGGCCTATTCACCCACCGGGCATCCAGTCCCCGCCGGCGAACCCGGCGACCTCGTCTGCACCCGCCCATTCCCCAGTCAACCCACAACTTTCTTCGGTCCTCCTCCCTCAGGCGACCAAAAATACTTCGCAAGCTACTTTGAACACTTCCCAGGCATATGGCACCACGGCGATTTCATCAAATTCTCCGCCAAAACAGGCGGTATCTACATGTTAGGACGCTCAGACGGCATTCTCAAACCCGCCGGTGTGCGTTTCGGATCCGCGGAAATCTATAACGTACTACTGAAACACTTCAGCGTCGAAATAGAAGACGCGCTCTGCATAGGACGACGTCGCGTAACAGACGATGACGAAACAGTCGTTTTGTTCGTGAAGATGGCATCAGGTCAATTGTTTAAGGAAGGACTAAAGGAGGATATTAAGAAAGTGGTGAGAAAAGAATTGAGCGCGAGACATGTACCTGGGATTGTTGATGAGTGTATGGAGATTCCAGTGACGACGAATGGCAAGAAGGTGGAGGTGGCGGTTAAACAGATTCTGTGTGGGGTGAATGTTGGGATTGGGGCGAGCGTGGCTAATGCCGAGTGTTTGGATTGGTATCGGGAGTGGGCGTGGGCGGCGAGGGGGTAGGAGGTTTGGTGGTAGGTTAGGGTGGTTGGTGGTTGTTTAGAGTTGGGTGGGAAGTCGTTCTTTTGGCCAGATTGATATAATCTGGTGGTGGGATGGGTTTAAGAAGTTTATAATCTTATATCAAAATAGACTTACTTGCTGTTTGATACTAGAATCAATGGAGAGTGCATTGCTCACTCGTACTCGTACTCATACTCATATAATCACATACCCATACTCTAGTACAGTCACCCTCACAGATATGATATGATGCACAAATACCAGTAACCAAAACCAAAACCAAAACCAAAACCACTTAAGATCACCCAATCATTCAATCAATCAATCAATTAAATTACTATCTATAAAGAGAAAGAGCAAAGTATATCAATCATATTTTCAAATTCATAATCATTCGTTTCGTTAAATATGCCTCCCCTCCCTTCCACCCTTCACTTCACCCTGCACTCCACCCTTCACTCCCTCCTCTCATACATCACCGCTCACCCCCCCTTCACCTCGCCAAATCACCACACAAAAAGAGAGCAATACAATTCAGCCAGAAAAAAAAACACGCACCCAAAGAAAATAAAAATAAAGCACAAGAAAAAGAAATAGCGGACCCGTTCATTCCTCATTCCCTCTATCCTTATCCCTCCAGCGATCTTTCCTATCATATCTATCCATACCAATCACCGCATACCGGTCGGTATACATTCTCTCTTTGTGAAACATGAAACAAACGGTTCTATCGAGTTCCGTCTTTTCATTGTAGAGAAAAAGGGGATGAATGTGAATGTGTATCCAGAGGTAGTAGGTAGGTAGATAGATTGATGAAATCGCCCAGGACAGATAGAAACTTCCGAACCAAAAAGACCAAATCAAATATTGTTCGAACCGAAAACGAAATCGAAGAAAACTGGGAAGAAATGAAAGGCAGCAGCGCTATATGGGGAGTTGATGTTGATGCAGGTGCAAAGTCATTATTTAGCAGCCGTGGCGTCGTTTGTCGTTCGTTTCGTTTGTTCATTTCATCAAAATTCGTAGATCGAGGATTTTTCTTCCCTCTTCCCTCTTTCTCTCTTTCTCCACTTGTGATTTCTGTTCCAAGCTTCCAAATCGATGAATCTTATCCTAGAAATAGGAAAAGAATTACCAACGTCTGCTAGGTTTCTCACGTCTTCTATGATCATCCCAGACGATCTCTCTCTCGATGATTCGCTCATCCTCATACCCACCGCCATCTCTCTCTCTTCTTCTTTCCGCACGCTCCCAATCATCACGTTCTTTATCGCGACGCTCGATGCGAACACGTTCACGTTCGATTTCACGGATGCGTTCTTGGCGTTCGCGACGGACAGTTTCGGAGAGGGCGACGAGTTCTTCGACATCTTGCTAAAGGATTGTTAGTGTTTTTTCAAGGAATGTAGGAAATTTACGAAGGGAGGAACTTACGTATCGGAGATATTGAAGAATGTAGAAGAAGAAATCTGTCTCTTCGTAATCATAACCGAGTTCCTCAATAGCCTCTTTAGCTACCAAGTCCTTGGTAATTTCAGTCCATAGATCACCCATTCTGCTCTTTGGTGGACCACGAGGTATTGGGAAGCCGACTTGGCGATCGGAGCTTTCCTCGATACGTTCATATTCTCTTTCTCTCTCGTATGTAGGTCCACTAGCATGGCTTCGTGGTTTACGGTTGTTTGTGATTTCAATGTCAACAGTTGTTGAAGATTCGCGTGGTGAAGGAGCTGCACTTTGGCGCTCACGAATCTCGATGCGCTCACTAGTGCGATCGGGACCTTCTCTCTCACGTTCGCGGATCTCGATTCTTTTCTCGACACGTTCTGGTTCTTCTCTCTTGCGTTCACGCTCAGGATTGAACTTGCTTCGTCGTACACCGTTGAATCTCTGCCAAGTGATTTCTTGACTTGCCCCTCCAACACCTTCTAGTTGGATTCTTTCGGTTCCAGGAGGAACATCAACAATTGACCAATCTTTTGTGGCGCCATTAAATGCTTCACCGATAACGGCTCTTTCTTGGACCTTGCGGCTGTAAAAATCGGCTTCATCTTCATCTCGAATGTCGAAATTAACTCTCTCCTTCTCAGGACGAGCACTCAAACTTCTTCTTCTGCTAAGGTCTACGCGAGTATCTCGGACACGTAACTTATCACGCTCTTGTTCGAATAATATAGAATCATCATAAAATTCTCGTCGTGGAGGAGGTGATTTGGCCCTTTCGCGACCACCGGTTTTTGTTTTCGTAATATCAACTTCGGTGTTGTTGCCGGAACGATAAATGTCGATTTCAGTCTTTTCTGTTTTTGGTGGTGCGGGGGTGTGGACACGACGAGGTGGTGGGGGTGGACTTGGTGCGGGAGCTCGTTCGAAACCTTTTATGTTCATTAGTATTGATGGACTATAATTACGGTGATGAATTTTAAGGCAGACTTACCATGATCAATGTGACGATGATGTGTAATAATCTCTCGGTGAATGGGTGGTGGTCGAATAATCTCGGGTGGTGGGGTTGGTGGGGGAGATGGTGATGGAGAAGGTTCTCTTTCTCTCTCTCTTTCGACAATTCGGGTATGAATTCTCTCAACTTGTGGTGGTGGTGGGGAAGGTGACCTCTCTCTTTCTCTTTCTCGCTCAATAATTCTCTCGCGAATGCGAACTGGAGATAGTGGTGCTGGAGGAGATGGTGAGCGTTCTCTAAACCTTTGCCTAGTCTCTATAACTCGTGCGCGAAGTTGTGGTGGGGGTGATGGAGATCTTTGGATTTCCTTTTCTCTTTCCACGATGCGTGTTCGAACTCTCTCGGGTGGTGGAGAAGGCTCTCGTCTTTCCACCTCACTTCTTACAATTCTCTCACGGAAACGTGGAGGAGAAGGTGATCGTGGTCTTCGCACAAGTGGTCTGTCATTAAAGGTTTCGGTTTCGCGATCTCTTACAACAATCTGACCTGGTTCTGATCGCGCAAAATCATCTCGTAAGAAATCCAATGAACGCCTTCGCTCTCGAGGCCTTTCTGGACCTCTTCTGGTATTGAAATCAATAGTCTCTTCATGATCACGCTCTCGTACTCGAACTTGAGCTGGAGGAGGAGGTGCTGGTCCTCGATAATAAGTATCACGTTCGTCATATTCCGTCACTCTTGACGGTGCGCCATGTCTCGACATGTTGGCTTGTTTGTTTGTTGATATTCGAAATGGTGGAATATTTGGTTCTTTGAGTATAATGTTTCGTTTGTCAAAGATGATTCAGATCTCCAAATGGTATGGCTGTTGGTAGATATGAAACTGAAAAAGCCAAGTAAAAGAGAAAAGCCGAAGGAAGAAAAAGAACGAGGCTGGAAGATGGACAGGTTTTGTATACTGTGAAGAGTGAATGAGGGTAATAGAAATGAAAGGATGGAATGACAAGCTACTGGAGAAGGGCTTGCGTCGGTTGGGCTGATTTGGGTATCTGGAATTGGCTCGTGAATAATTAGTAGTTAGTAGTTTAGGGTACCTAGTCGTTAAGGTGGTAAGGTGGTAAGGTTGGTGGGTGGTAAGGTTCGTATCAAATCCCAGTGGATGCCCAGTTCTCCCAAGTCTGCCAGTGGATGGATGGATTGATGGATGGTTGAGGTTTTACCGGTGAGCAAGCAAGACTCAAGGTGGGGAGCGGGAATGATATCTTGGTGGGCTGGAGTGGATATTCCTTGAGTTTCCTCGCTTTTTGTGATCTAGAAGTGACACAAAGCTGAAATGTTGGCGGGGGATTCTGCAGATGAGAATAGAATAGATAGCTTATGTGAGTAACTTTTGGTTGTCACAGGTTAAAAAGTTGAAAAGTTGAAAAGTTGAAAAGAGAAGAAAATCATGAAAATATCCTCTTCTTTTTTTTCTCCTTTCCTTTTTTTCTCTCTTTTCTCTTCTCTTCAACTCTCTCTTTTCCTGTTATGAAATGTGAAACTTATAGATTTCCTTATTCATTTAATTGGTTGATAAGGAGAAACCGAGTAGAAAGATGACTAGATCTTTAAAAGTCCTTGAACTGGATAATATTCAAATAATTGGATATCAAGGTCTTTGGTGAATTATTCTGGTGGTACTGTAATGCTATTCGGTCGAATTCAAATCTGATGTAATTGTGCAGATATTCAGTATCTACTGGCTGGCACTTTTAAGGTAGGATGGATGGATGGATGGATGGATTGACAAGTCAATTAAGATAAGTGAGATAGGGAAGGTATTTGATTCGATAGAATAAAAGAAGGAAATTCGTGATATCGTGATAATTATCAAGAACAAGATCAAAAAAAGGTCGGTCGTTAAGAAAGTATAATATGAGTGAAGTAAGGTTATTCCTTGACTCTGACTGAACGTTGGGTTGAATATGAACGTTTGAGCCCAAGTTTCTGGTATAATATGTAATACAGCTCGAGGAGTGATTTTGAGAGAGGATTGAGAAAAGGGGAAAGGTCATGAAGTCAAAAAGATCTATAGCAAGGAGGGTTGAAGAAAGTCACATAGTAATAGTTTTGTTAACTACCTAGTATAGTAGGTCTGTTGGTCACTGACAGCGGCTCTAGTTCCTGGCTAAAAAGGTCGATTTGAGGGTCTAGTGAGCCGCCCATCAAACCGTCCTTCAGACTTTATTAGTATTTGTTCAAATCCAGAAGATAGAAAATAGTGGAATCTTTGATTGGGGGAGGGGGCTCAAACGGGCTGCGCTTAAAAATCGAATTAGATGAACATAATTGCCGCCAACATCATATGTAATGGACGATCTTTCTTATTTGACTTGTGTGTGGGTAAATCCTACAAAGACAATTGTATGTTTCTTCTTGCATGAGCATTCCTTCGTTAGTGATAGATTGTTGGTGGTAAAGAGTCTCCTTGGACATCTGTTGGTCTCCGTGACCTGAGCAGTTGAGCACTCCCGCAACGGACCACCCGTTATACTGACCTTGAGACTGGGTCTTAAATAGCTGTGGAGTACAGAGGTTCAACTATTGGTTATCCATGCCGCCAGGATATATGTGAGACTTCCCTTCTTGACTGTACATACCTAAGCCACAAATCACAGCCTGCTTGTAATTTTAATTATCGACAGCAACATCGGAGTCATAGATGGGGAGTGTTGGTTGCCTCTTCAAATGAGGGTTTGGTTGGTATCCAACAGTAAGTATTGACTCGTTTGTTCATTTGACTCTTGAGTCCTACGCCTCTTTCCTCTCGTGTTCTGTTCTTGTGATACATATACCAGAATCTGACATATGGCTTCGTGACTTTTTGGCTTCAAGGTTCACGAGTTGGAGTTCTGTTGATGACTAACTAAGTGTATTGAATTAGTATGAACTACAGAAATATGAGACTAGAGAGTGTATTCTGTCTTTTGGGGAATAGGAGGCTCCGTAAATTCAACTATTCGAGTAGAGCCTAACAATACTTGGCCTGCAGTAGAAAAGACATCTATACAAATCATCATTTTGAGTTCTTGGTATACACTCTCGAAGAATCATAAAGCTAATAAGATAAGAAGCTGAGTTGTGAGAAGGAAAGATGCTGTAAAGATTGTAGAGAGAAAGAGTGAAAAATGGAGAGAGAGAAAGATATACTCGCGTATATAATATTGTTGATTGTTGTCTCCAGCTATATATAATTTCTCAATATATCAATGAAGTATGGAGGGGTAATGTGTGAAAGATCAAGAATTTCGCTTTTCTGGAGCAGAAAGAAACCATCCGATTTCTCTAACCTTTTATTAAGCTTTAAAAAGATATATGAGATGAGAGCGTAACCTTTCTATATCGGATTCATTAAGGTTCGAGTTGAACTGGATGGTAGGCTTTGGGTTGGTGTATTGTAAATGGCCCTTCTCCTGTACAATGCAGAGTAAGTTGTAATAGAAAGAAAGTAGTATAATATGTTATACTCAGTATAAAGTCATCTTTGTATTCCATTTAGATAGATTTAGATGGATTGTGCTGTTCCTTTGTATTTGAAATCATTTCCACGATGAAATGAAAAGATTAAGGAAAAGAAAACCACTCATGTTTTACCCCTCCTCCCCCGTCCCAAAAATGATATTTATGAACATTATACCTACCTACCTACCTATTTAGGTAGGTATATATCTTAATAAATATCAAAAGAGGTTTTGCATATAGCTATTTCATCAATTTAGCGGAGAGGGTGGCTCCTTGCTAATCGATAAGGTGATAAAGTACCTACCGTACCGGCACTTACTCGTATTATGTTCCTGCGTTTAATAGGCGGGGAAGAATCACGAAACTCCGTCATTAATCCTTGTGTGACAGTGTGAAGTGAATGGAGGGGGAGGAAAGGAAACCAAAATCCAAACCAAACCAAAAGAAGTAACGCGACTGGCAATTACCTACCTAGCTATCTACTTCACCGTATTGCCATTGATAACTTCTTCCATTTCACCCCCATTTCACCCCCATTTCACCTCATCTCAAAATTTATCAATCTTTTCAACCCCCCATTCCTTTTCTTTCCCATCTGTCCTTCAACTTACTCATTAATGCTCTTTTAATTTGTAACCTGTATTACAGAAAACATACTAGGTACGTGTCCCAGCATATGGTCGCGGGTATATACATAGGAAACCTACCTAACTAACACTTTTCAAAAGCCTTGTGGTGTAGTGCACTCTCAATAATTCCCCGGCACATTAAAGCCTCCCGATTTCACCATGTCACAACAACCTTCATCAGCTGCTAATGCGTCCACTATAATTGCAACTCTCACTACTCTCACTGAAGAAATCAACTTTCAGAAGGTGTTATTGATTTCTCTGAAAGATTCCGCAGAGGATCAACCATCACGCAAAGCGGAAATCGAGGCCGAGATTTCCAAACTTAGAGAGCAAAAGAGAAATCTCTCGAACACCCAAGCCTCCTCCTCCCCACTCACTCAAACACCTTCTACTTCACATAATAATCCGAACGTACGTCCGTCTGACATAGACCGTTCAAAAATGGATAACACACTCGGGCATGGAAGCAATGGTGTCTATCAATGTTAGTCTCATCTGATTCTTTTACTTCTTATACCAGGCTATGGAGACCATTTCACTTATCTTTTTCATTCACCTCAACAATTTCTTCTGTTGATATCAGTATTAACTTCATCTGCAGTAAAAGAAGAAAACGGGTCAAGGAAGTCATTATCCTCCACGGCTTCGACACCAGGTTCTGGAGCATCAATGTCTGAACATTTTGGCTCAACTCGAGTTGATCTACCTACTCGAAAGCGCAGCCACAGCACCCATCTAGATGCATTTGTACCTTTCGAAGAAATCAAATCTCGACGAACAACACCGAGTCCTTTTGCGACAGGTGTAACAACTCCTTCGGGAAGCTCAGGGTATGAACATACTATGATTGGTGATGGCTACTTCGACCTCACTATGTCTGTCCTTCACTTCATCGTCAATGATAGACTTCATAGACTTTTCGTTTGTATCTAGAGTCATAGAAGTAGGACGGGCGTGCTAATACGTTAAACTTCTAGGGATGACGATCAAATCTTCGATCCTTCTTACACCGAACTTCACAGGCAGGAAGAACAAAGATTTCAACTGTTAAGAAACGATGAAAACTTTGCTCTTAGTATCGCAAACTCAAATAGTTTTGTCTCAAGCACGCCAGCCACTAGCTCGAAACCTTCCGTTTTCAATAAAATGTTAGGTGTTCGCCCACATGCTTCTAGCTCTCGCGACGATCAGGCTGCAACATCCTCTGCTATGTTAAATGCCTCCTATGGCTCTCATGCTAGCAGCTTCTCGGGTAAAAGAACTCTCCCTTGGAGTAAACCAAATATCATTGTTAAAGCTGAACGACCAACATCGTCTTTTTCCCAATCTTCGGATTTCCATAGCACAGAATCTGGTGGTACACACCGCAAAGGATCTTTGACCGCCATCAAACCCGAGTTCGTACCAACGCCAACGCCAACACCAAAGATCCCTGGCGCCTTTCCTGAAGATTCGACCGCTAGTGATTCAGAATGTGAAATCATCGACTCTTCAGCCTTTAAGGATAATGGTCGACAGAAAACCACAGCTTCAAAGACAACGAACGCATATGGTCACCAAAAACCACTTTATTCACCGGAGGACCGCGTTTTAGGAGATAATGCTGTTAGGAGTACAAACACCAGCTTGCGCCGTGCTATATACGGTAGCAATCATCCTTTACCTCGCTGGGCAGCTAACTCTGCTATTGAAATGAACAATACTGGCCAGCTAGGCGGATATCATAGTGTTCCACCCGCGATGGCGAGGGGTTCTTCTTACGGATTGGGTACATCCCAGCAAGGACTCTCCATGAATAGCAGATACTTAGCCAATCAAGTGTACAGCACTGCAGATAACTCTAGCAGACCTGGCTTTGGATACCCTATTTCTACAATTGCCCTTCAAGGCCAATCGTATCCTCTTCCTGGATCATATGGTGGAAGCATGCATTCTGCTCACTCGGGTACCAGTATGCATAACGCAGGCTTGCGGTACACCGTTAACTCTTTGCCAGCTTATAGCATGGTTACAACTTATTCCAACTCCCTACAACAAGGCGCGGTTAACAACATGGGAACTTTTCCAGACTTTGAAGCGGATGTTAACGCTTACAATCCGTCTTCCGCGCTTACTCCTGATATGGCGGATCGAATGGATCATATTATGAACGATCCGAGGAAAACAGAAAAGGAGATCAAAGACTTGGTGGAGAATATCAGAGCCGATATCGAAATTCCGTTGGAAAGCCGAGAGGGAACTCCCGAAGGATTAAGATATCCCTTGGTAAGTCGAAACTGGTGCATGGGGTTGGGGAGTTTCTTGCTAACTTGCGAGTAGTATGAGCACCAAAAGATTGCTCTGACATGGTTGAAACAAATGGAGGAGGGTACTAACAAGGGGGGTATTCTTGCGGACGATATGGGTCTAGGCAAGACAATCAGTACTTTGTCACTCTTATTAACACGACCATCAACCGACCGTGCTTGCAAGGTATGTCTGTTGGCGAAATATCATGAACATCTATTGACAATTCTAGACTACACTAATAGCTGCACCTGTTGCCCTTCTCCGCCAATGGGACCGTGAAATAAATACGAAGACATTGGCAAGTCATAGACCTAGTGTCTTCATGGCCCATGGAAACAGCAGGAAAGTGACTTGGGAGGATCTCCGACGATATGATGTCGTCCTAACAACTTATGGGACTTTGGGTGCGGAATATACTCGCCTTGTGAAATTCGAAGAAGACTGTAAACAACACGGGATTGTGGAAACTGATGCGAACAAAATGGGCAAAGATTACCCATTTTTGGGTCCGAAGAGCAGATTCTATCGTGTGATTCTCGACGAAGCACAATGCATCAAGAACAAAAGCACCAAAGCAGCGTCTGCTGCTTGTAGAATTAAATCTCGGACCAGATTTTGTCTTACCGGTACACCGATGATGAACAACATTACGGAGCTTTACTCGTTGATTAAGTTTCTGCGTATCAGACCTTACAGCTCTTGGTCCGCCTTCACAAAGGTACATGCCTGATCTGGTTTATAAAACAGACTATTTTGTTAACGATATGATAGGATTTCGGCTGTCTCTCAAAGGGAAGTCGCCACTCGGAAGAATATGTCAAAAAGGCTATGCAACGCTTACAAGGTGTTTTGAAGGCTATTCTTCTCCGACGCACGAAAGAATCTAAGATTGATGGAAAACCCATTATCACTCTACCACCAAAAGTCGAAGAAATTGAGCACGTAGTCTTTAGCAAAGACGAGCAAGAGTTCTACAAATCTCTTGAAAGTAAGACCAAACTTCAATTCAACAAGTACAAAAAGGCTGGAACGGTTGGAAAGAACTACTCGAATATCCTTGTTTTACTACTTCGCCTTAGACAATGTTGTTGTCACCCTCATTTGATAATTGATTTTGAGGCAGAAGCCCCACCAGCCGGCTCAGCAGAACTCTCAGAGGAACAAATGATTGAACTTGCCAAAACTCTTGAACCAGATGTAGTCTCAAGATTACTTGCTGCGGATGGATTCGAAGTAAGTCGATTGGTCTATATCTTAAAGTATCTTAACTGACATCTGAAGTGTAATATCTGCTACGATGCAACTCCAAATCCCAGCATCATCACTCCTTGTGGACACGATAATTGCCATGAATGTTTGACTACCCTCTCTGAGGAGATCACGAATCGAGCTGAGCAAGGCCATGACGAAGGCGGCACTGCAGCAAAATGTCCAAGTTGTCGTGGAAAGCTTGACATGACCAAGCTCATCGACTACAGAGCGTTCAAGAAGGCACATATGCCACCGCCTGGGCTCGAGGAGGAAAAGAATGTCGACGGCTCCGGTAACAACAGCGACGATAGCATTGACAGTGACAGCGACACTGACTCTGATACCGATACCATGTCTGATGATAGTGACGCAAATGGCGACTTGGGCGGTTTCGTTGTTTCTGATGATGTCGAGGATGATGAGGCTGAGCAAGGTGATGATGAGATCGAAGATCTCGGGATTGAGGTTCCCAAGTCCAAGTCGAAGTCGAAGTCCAAATCTAAATCTAAATTTAAGACCAAGACAAAAGAGAAGAGAAACAAGGGTAAAGGAAAGAAGGTCGAAAAGCAGAAGCAGCACTTTTCAATTGCCATGATGAAGAAAGAGGCTTCCAGATCTATCGAGGGTCATAAAAAGTATATGAGATATCTTCGAAAGAATTGGCAATCATCAGCCAAAGTCGATAAATGCATGGAACTTCTCGAGAAGTTTCAAGCAGAAGGCGAAAAGACAATTATCTTCAGTCAATTTGTAACCTTTCTCGATCTTCTCCAAGTGCCTATCGGAGAAAAGGGCTGGAATTGCGAGCGCTATGATGGTAGCATAAATTCCAAACGCCGAAACGACGCAATTATGCGATTCACGGACAAACCTGATTGTAAAATTATGCTCATTTCTCTCAAGGCTGGTAATGCAGGGCTCAATCTTGTCGCCGCATCTCGAGTCATCATCCTTGATCCTTTCTGGAATCCATTCATTGAAATGCAAGCAGTGGACCGCGCTTATCGTATTGGCCAACAGAAATCAGTTCAGGTTCATCGAATTTTAGTAGAGGAAACGGTCGAGGACCGAATCATGGAGTTACAACAGAAAAAGAGGACGTTGGTGGAGTCTGCACTTGACGAAGGTGCTATGAAGAGCGTAGGAAGACTGGACGAGAGGCAATTGGCTTTTCTTTTTGGTGTTTGAGGCAACGGAGAAGTCTCCTTTGACTTCCGTACGTGCTCGATTGCTTCTCGAACGGGCTGTATAGTAGTTATGAGGCGTTTTGGGAAACCCATAATCTCGCTTTGGCTGGCCCTCTTTCTTTCTTTGCACAAATTGGCATCGCAAGCAGGACCAGATCAGACTTTTTTGGGGGGGGAAGGAATGTTCAGATACACTGGGTGGGGGAAATTTTGGTCGGCTTTCATTTCCTTTGTTTTTTTGGCTCTTTCTCGTCGGATTTGATACCCTATCACCATGGCGTTTCGGGTCTGGATGGATGGATGGACGGATTTAAGGATTCACGATGAAACACGAGCAACGACAAACGAAGAGTGAAGATGGCATACTGGTATTATTTTCTGTTGTTACACTACTTTACTTTCTTTAATCTTGTTGAAGAGTTATTTACAAAAGTGCGCATGAATTGCTGGGGGGGAGGGGGGACGGAGATATTGATGGAGCTAGAGAGAGCAAGGGAGCTAGAAACAAGATGCATATTCGAGAAAGTGCATATACATCAAGATTTTCTAGAGGGTGAACAGAGTCGAAGCAATTCGAGGGAGGAAAAAAATGTAGAATTACATACACGTGCTTCATACCGTGGCATAATAAATAGTAAATGTATAAGATAAAATTTCTGTAATTGACTTTCTTGGTTGGAATTCATGTGACTATATCGTATTATCCATATTTAGGCAATTGAAAAATACCGAGTACAATACTGGAGGTTGGAGGATGAAGGACAAAGATAAAGATAAAGAAATACAGGTAGAGAGGGGAGTGAGTCCCAACTTGCAATCTATATTCGATATTCAAGATGGAGATGGAGATTGAGATTGAGATCAGTTTTTTAATGAATAAATAAATAAACTTTTATCTACTCTACTCCTACTCCTACTCCTTCTCCTTCCTTCTTATACATATACTCGAGTATATAAAAATTGTATTCAACATACATATTCGTATCCACTCATTCACTCACTCACTCACATTATACCTAGTATATATAGTACACTCGAGTAGTACCTACCATCTTCATCTTGTGTTAACTTTGTAACTTTGTTTCCCTCCCTCCTTCCTTCCTCCCTTCCTCCTCTCTCTCTTTTTGCTTCTCATGCCTCCTTTCTTTCGACAGACACTTCTTTATAACTCACACCCATCAATCAATCAGCCATCAATCAGCCCAAATGAATCCCAGACGAAAGGCAAACCCAAGCCCAAACCCAAACCCCCAAACGAAAATCAAGAAGAAAGAAGAGAGATAAGAAACGCCCCTTACTAATGAAATACGATACGATACGCTTAGATAGGGTATAATGCATTCATCCCATCCATCCATTCATCCATTCATTCACTCATCCCATCCCATCTCATCCATTCTGGTAGGCAGCTAGCTATTACAAACAAGCCAAATACAACCATTCCATGCAAGCATAATCAATTCAAACCCCCCCTCCCCCCAATAGAAAAAGCCCTTCCAAAAATAATTCCGCCAAATGTACTCTGGGGAACTACCCAATCCCCTCTTTTTCTTTTCCGTGTTCTCTGTTTCGGTTTCCGTTTCGTTGGAGGTTCCAGTGTCCTTTCGAACGAAGATATACGTATGGCTCTGTACCATCTATCTATAGGTGAAGTATCATGGAACGAACCTAGTGTTGGAAACGAAACGACACGCTCGTGACCTTAACAGCTTTCTCTGAGGATTTCAGAGCCATGTGTTACGCTACCGATGTGATATAATGCGAGATGATGTTGTCGTTGCGCCATTCATCTTGACACCTCTTTGGTGCCTATGTCGATGCTGATGGTGCAGGTATAGTCGCCATAGAATCCAGGTTTGTTCTTGCCTGTACGTCTTCCAAAGGTGTGGTGTAGTGTAGTATATAGTGTAAATTTCTGAAAGAACGACAAAAATATTGAAAACTTATCAATCCAGATGCAGTTCCCTATATGCAATACATGACTGCTCAAGTGAAGAATAAAGAGAACCCCAATGCGCCAAATATGGGTAAAATCAAAACCACAAAATCTATCTTTGCCATTGGACTCGCAGAAGATTTGCTGGGACTAGGTGTTGCAGTAGCGGTAAAAAGGCCTGTGAGAATTTCTGTAGTAGTTGTGACTGATGCAGTTTTAGCACTTCCCGAGCCGGCGGGTACTGTTGATGTACTGGTAGGAGCACTGTAATCTGAGGAGGCACTATAGAGTACTCCATCGATAATCGCTCCTTTGCCGGCAATAATCATATCCCTCTCATCTTCAGTACATGTTTCTGGAATATTGCGGAGGTAGCATGTATTTGTGGGAGATGCTGGGAGACTTGTGGTATGGGTTGCATTGAGAGGACCAGTAGTATTATATACTGATAAGTTGATGGTTTCTCCAGTCGAAAGAGAGGTACCCATTATTATCCGGGCAAAAACCTGGAAAGCTGTCTCGGGTTGGTATGCTGGGATACTGTGACCTGCATCGTAAATGCGACTAAAGGAAAGATTGCCAAACTGTCGTACAACACCACCAATATAAGAAGTGTTAGTTATGATAGGCGCATAGCCAGCGGCGGGAAATCTTAAGGCATATTCTGAAGAAGCTTGGTCTGCAATAGCCAAAGATATGGCTTCACCACCGAGCCAATTACAAATATAATCACGATCGCCATACATCAACCCAACATGGATTCCAGTATTCAGAAGCGCAGCTATTTCTGGGACGTAAGATTTGCGCTCGTAGTCTCCAGTGGACGTGAAAGCAGAAACAACTTGGAAATTTGTCTCAGTATAATTGACTGGTGAACCGATAGCAGATTGAAACTCGGCAGAATTGAGATATTCGAGGTATGTACTAGGTGGAAATGAATCTGGTAGATTATGGGAAATATCGTATACACTTCTTCCAGCGTCATAATAAGGTTCCATCACATTCGTTAGACAACTGTTATACGCATTTGAACAAGCACCGTTCACACTCGAGATGTTGCCTTCATTCGTAGGATCCTGGTTTGACACGGCGGTTCGACATTGAGTAATCAAGTCCTTGCAGCCACCAGAAGCATAGAAGTTTGCTACCGCCAATTTTGCCCTTGTGGGATTGATAGCGGTGAGACCAAAGGTATTATTGACTGCAAAGTCGGGATAGTAAGGCGCTTGAATCAGATCATCCACGCATCCATTTATTATCCCGAGTGATTTGAGTTTGATTTCAATGGTTTTGCTTTGGGACAGCGTGCCGTTTGCGCGCTTCGCATTCTGCTCTTCCCACAGAGTCGCAAAAGCCGGGCCATATTTTCCACCATAACTCTCTGCGAACAAATGAATATTCATAGCAGAACTATTATTCGGGGCATATTGTGGGAAAGCACCAAGAAATCCCTGAAGCATGTGCCATATAGCCATCCCCGCCATCTCAGTAGTATTGGCCGTATTGTTCACATTCAGAGAGCTGAATGTTCCATTCAAGAATGTATCCGCAGGTTGCGAGTTCGGAAGAACCTGCTGTGGAGTATATAAATCGGACGTAAGAAGATCGAGAGAGCAATTAGTAGGGGTATCGTATGAAAAGCCAACTTGGTTAGGCTGCAGATGTATCGTCAGCTTGGGGGATTGGATGCGGCGCTATCAGAAAGAGAACAACTGTGTTTGACCAACACTTTGATGGACAGCTTGGATTGTAGCATATCCAACAGGCTGTGATGTATATCATTGTGCTTCAATCGAAACTAAGTATCTCAGTGGCACAAGATGTCCTCGAGAAATGCGCGATCAAAGAAGCACCGTGTGTAAAAACAAACTCAGAATGCCACATACCTGATCAATATATAGCATGTTAGACCCTCTATCCCAACCCCAATCCCTAGCTTCTGTCGCAAATCTTCCCTGAGCTAATTGAACGACCTCACAAGGACCATTTTCGTTGAAGAGTCCAATCATTGAGCTGGAGCCTGGCCCGCCATTCAACCATATGGTAAGTTGATCTGTAGGGTCTCTCGCAGAGATAAACCAAAAGAATGTGTTCGTCGCATAGCTCCCCGGGATATTTACCCAACCCGTATACTGTTCTTGAGTATCGAAAACTGTTTGGCAGGTGCCTGTTGGTGGTGTTTTATAAGAGATGGTGATATTCCCATCGACTGGGGAAGTTATTCTAGTGAGGTTCGAAATGGGTGGGTATTGAGCGAATGTGAAGGGCAGCAGCACCGAAAGAAAGAGAGAGTAACGCATGATGGTTCACTCATGTTTCGACCGAGAGTTGAAGAAAGAGAATTGAAAAATCGAATCAATGAAATCCTCTGGTTGATCCTATGTTACGAGAATCCTACGAGAAAACGCATTGGCCGAAATGTGAAGCGACGTCTTCATGCAAGGGTCGATCGATAAGCTGTGCCTCGTATCTTTTGTTTTCTTAACTTAATGATAATTCATCAACAATCCATTTCTTGACCTTCTAATTGTGGTTATACGAAGATGTATATACAACAATAATACATGAAGGGGTAGAAGAGAAGAAGAGAAGAAGAGAAGAACAGAGAAGAGAAGAGAATTCTCAATTCTCAAACGCGCGCGCATTCTTCACCAAAATTACTTCTTCAACTTCCTCGAATATTATTTATTTATAGTTTTCCCCCCCTTCACATACCCCTCAACGTGCTGTACAAAATAGGTGTTCGGTCTACAGTAGTAAAAGCTAGAGCCAGCGTTCTCCGCTTGTAACGTTTCTTTGCAGCGTACCTGGGACAGTGGCACCGGTTTACTATTGGTTCTAGTCACTGTCGCCATCTTCAATTGGATGTGTGAGCCATATCGGTTCTAGATCATTAGTTAGTAGAACTGCACTCGGATCTATATCGAGCTTCAGTGATAGACGATAAGTACACGCCTAGACTACCAGTACTGGCACTCGCAAGATCTCTGGGAGACTGGGAATTCTCATATTCTCACGAGGTTGGTAATATCGAAGGAGAATGTTATGCGGTTGCCAAGTCTACAGCCAAGTTCTACAGCCATATTTGCGTTGTCCACGTCTCATTCTTACAATTCTTCGTTTGTCAAACCCCCATACCAAGCGCAAGGATACATGAACACAGCCCGCTTCACTGCATCGTATACACTAACTTTTCTTCCATCTCAATGAGATTCATCATTTCGGCCAACAGGCGCGAAAAGAAGTCAAGTCTACATTCATGATTGCACGTTTTGCATCTGTTCCAATTCTTGTCTTGATAACCAAATCACACCAGTAGTGCATGTGGATTTTTGATGGGCTTATTTCTTTTCCTTGAAAGTTACATTCGTAAATTTATATACCATTATATTTATATATACTTGTCAGTCCCAGCTATCGATGGCATTGGTTCTTTTATTGTCTTTCTCGTGCAGGAATAAGATATATCTGGTTACGTATCTCAGTGCCCTTGGTAACAATATCTTTGCGCAAAATTAGAGCAAGGCGGCTGCTGGATAGTTTCAGGAGAATCGTTCCAGAGGCTCCAAGTAATAACATTGACTTGGTCAAATTTGGTTCCATAAATTTCTAAATTAACAACCTCAATAATCCTCATAGCCTTAATCCTTTGTTTTCACACATATAGCTAAGTATTTGAGCAAGGCTTGAAGACTATCATTTCATCATAACCCGATGGCATCATCACAGTGAGTTCCATAAGATTTCCATGAATATTCAGGCCTGTATTCTGTTACAGCTCCTTACCCGAATCCTTGCGACTGCTCCAGATGCTATATACGATCATGGCCGAGTGCTAGAGTTCTTCAGTGACATGGTAGTCTTGTAGGAACGTTCGTTGGCCCGTTGCTCCATCTGGTCTAGACTGTTAATTATCAAGATAGATTTGACAGATCTGACCCTGAATATGTATCTCCAAGGCCTACTTAATTTGAAGCTCTTTTGAACAACTACCTAAATGTCTTACTATTCCATTGATGAGTTTCTCCTTTCATATCATTTACCTTTCGCATTGTCTATCGGAGATATATTCCCAATGCCCGAATGCATGTTATCGGAACCACTACAGTCGCATCTTAGTGGTGCTGATATCAAGTTTTCATATATACATGCTCGTGACGCTATGAGAGAGCTCGAGTATTTAGGATGTGTGTACAAGTTTGTTTTGATGGCGATGCAGCTTGTTGTTTCCAGAAGAATTTCTGACTCACTACATACGTTGGTGGATTATCTTTTGAGAGGTGGTATGAGGGAGGTTATGTGCTGTGTTAGAGAGTAGGGGATAATGGAAAGAGCGTCACATCGGGGAGAGTGATGTTAAAGGATGGGAATCACTACTTTGATCTCATGAGGTTTTACAATAATCTTGTATCTGGTGAGTGCAAATTGAAGAATGAACAGCCAAGGTGGAGAATGCTTATAGTATTTCTATTGACTGTATTGGAGTCAAACAGCAAAGCATGGGATGAGTATTCGTGGTGAAGAAAGGTCGTCATCATCATGCCAAACAAATAGAAATCGCCATACACCAAACCTATGAGTCGTATATTGTGTGTAACACGCTCACTGATCGAGGAATCATATCATATATGAGTCAAACTTCTGTCTCTCTGTCTATTTATGTTGCTCCGCGTTCCTCTTCCTCTATAATTACCTTCTTCACCGACATACGTTAATCAAAGTACTTCTGAGTAAGTAACTCCTTATCCTGTGTTTTCAGAAAGAAATGGAGAACTGACTATGTAAGAACAAAGTATAAACAACACAACATTCACAGCAAGGACCTTCCTTGAAAACAGACCTATCTCAGTTCAGCACTGGGTTTGGACCGATACAGTCTCTTCAACCGCAGGTTTTCAAATCCATATCTTCCTCGGAATATACGTTCTCACACAATATCTCGACCTCGCGTAGCAACATAACATCTCAAGAGCTGCTTGACTCTCCACCACCTTCCACATTACAAAACCTCAAACCTCAAACCTCAAGACCTCATCCCTTCATCCCCCTAAGTCAAACATCATGTTTTGCTTTACCAAAACGAATTCGTCAAGCGAGAAGAAAAGTAAAGAAGAAAAGCCAAAGAAAAAACCCAAGGATTCGGAAAAATCAAAGCCCGAAGGAAACTCAGATGGATCCAAGAAGCCCACGGATAACAGTCACCATGACGTCCCCTGCGGAAACGAAGAAAACGACGCGGGGGATCACTGGAGAGGTTATCCAGATCATGACGCTGAATGTTATGAGGAAGATTGTTAGGATGAACATAACTTGTTATATTATAGAGGATATATTGGTAGGAGAATTGTGGGAGGGAGATGGGTTGATATCATGACATGAATGTAATGGATTTCAAGTTGGTGGGTTTGGCGAGTAATGAGTTTGGATGTTTCAAGAATATAATATATATGCATGGTTTTCCCAAAGCGAGATTTCCAAATTCATGATCGTGATACTATAGTATGTGCCTGGTTTTTGATGATATAATGTATAATATATACAGCGTACACAGCGAAGCGCTCAGAGCCACAAGATCCCTTCACTCAATCAAGAAGAAATCGCTAATAACACATCACATGAAGCTAAATTACAAGTTCACAATACCATAAAACTCATCAAGAATCATGATTATGATTCATATGAGAATGAATACTCATCCACACTATGCACTAACACATGCTAACACCGTACCCAGGGTACGGGTATACTTTTTGTGTAGGGTCGGGTAGAACATGTGATTCTAAAGAGTCTTGAGAATATATCAGTCCACGACATGACTCCATGCACATAACATAACATGCAAATAACATGAGGCGACTTTTTCTCGGATCCAAGCTGGGGGTATATGTAAATATAAATGTTGAGTATCTTACGTATTACATATGAAATAATAAAGGGGTCATGTGTGTTGGATATGAAAGATCAAAGATCAAAGATCGTTTAGAGCAAAAGTTCTTCTACTAGACTACTACAGAGAGTCTAAGTGCTCAATCCCTATCTCATTCAACCAGGAACCTCACATCCCCGTAAAGAACCTCATCCATAATACTACTCGAGTATCTCTGCAACAATATTCCCCGACCAAATAAACAACGACAAGAAGTAATGAGCCAAAAGAACCCGATGAACTTCCATATCCGGATCTGTAGCAAGTCTAGAGCTACAAGATACAAGCTTCCTCCAGTGGCACTATATAAAGGCAGCACGCAGTTCTTCTCTAGAGACTAGACCTGCTAGATAATAAATCACAATGTAGTAGAACATAACAACAGCATATTTGACATCCCATCCCATCCCATCAAGCACAACCCCGCGCACCCACCAAAGACAAGCAAGCAAGCTGCAAACGTACACCCAAGAGCCCCCACGAACCAACCCAACCCACCGATAACATCATAGCATCATACCATACTAGTAGTTTCCATGAACATCAACTCGCTCATCACTCTCACCGACAGAACCAGCGTAACGCAGCCGTGTCGTAGCTGCTAGTTAAACGTGCCAATTTTCAAGCTACATACATCGGTTCCCTCCCCCAATTCCACTCCCTCGTTTTACCACATACTGTGCATACATCGCCTCACCTCACCTCACTCAACTCCCGAGATACAACCGTCGAAACATAGGACGCACAGCTCAGAAAATGATCTTCTCTTCTCTTCTCAACCCATTCTATCACATCCCAGCTCATCCCATATTTCTCAATGCTCATAGTCCGTCCGCACAAGCAACATCATGCACAGCACATCACAGCACATCACATCACACCACAGCACTTGCCAAAGTAAAGCCCGAGTGCTCGCACTCGCATCATGGTAGACTGCGTTAAATTTCTCCACGATACGATACGATGACGGAAAGCGATATCCAATGCAGATAGATTACATTACATCATGGCCCATGGGGTACTACCGGTGATAAATACTGTAGTATGCACTGCGCGCATGGGAACTCGTGGCTGAACAAAGTATACGTAAAGAGCGCCTGGATATGTCTAAAATACCAACGAATGGTGTGTTAGAAGTTTGGTACGCTGTGTTGATACTTGATGCTTGATACTTGATACTTGTGGGTTGTATTGTAAACATAATGATGGATTGAATCCTAGTTTCTTTCTCATCAATTGATTCCGTTCAACAAAAGAGGAAATAAATTCCGAATATCAAAACTCAATCTAGAATCTATACTCTTTCCTAAACCCTAAATCGTATCGTATCGCACTCATACCGTACTGACTGTATGTATTGTAAATAAAAGTTACTATCCCGCCGCTACTCTTTGATTTTCTAACTCTAATAGCTAAAGCGAAGCCACTTGGATGTATAAATCAATATTGAATATTGAGGCTGTTAGCTTTAGTGCTAAGTGGATAAATATTGCCAAAACCCGTATTTAACAAACAAGAAAGAAAAGCTCTTGCGAAAAATTTCCCCACAGAGTAAGTTATTACACAGGACAGGACTAAACCCCCCAAAAACCTGTACCTAGCACCTAGTTGTACAGTAGTCGCGCGCCGGAAGTCAGTGTTGCAAATTCCGTGATGAGTTGTTAGGATTTGCGCGGCAGCAAGCTCAGCTCAGTCCTGAATCTTAACTTATTTCCTCATTTGATGGTGATACTGTACTCGGATTTTGATTTGAGTGGTGGGATTCTTAGGTTTGTTGAAGATCCAATTCATATCAGCTGGTATTGTTCAATTGAATCATCCCATCTGTGGCTAATGATTGAGGCCATGCCACTTTGAACTCGGGATGTGTTTACTCGGTACTGTATGTATGGCGAGTAACTGAAAGTGGAATGGAATTTCTGCATTTCAAGCATTCTGCTAGCAGTATCATAAGGGATATCGGTGCTCCTCCTCTTACCAACTGACTCGAGAAGCATACATATAAAGTGCACTCAATCTGAAACAGCTAAAGGAGAATCGGCGGTATGGAACTATTTCCTGTGACCATTGGAATAATGACTTCTACTGAACAATCTCTGGGGACAAAGGCCTATGATTTGTAGATCGTAAGGCTGTCGATACTATCCTTTAGGCGGTGTACAATGTTGTGCGGTGTATGATCGTAACATGCAAAATATCACGAGTCGTTCAATCGTCCGCTTTAGCGGTGGGTGCAATATATGGCATTGGCTTGGTGCGAGCCGCCTCACGCGATGTGCAAGCCCGAGAAGAAACAAAGTTCCTTCAATCTTCAAGGTCTACGTGGAGAATTCGAGACCAAACGCGACTAAGTGCTAGTCAGGGCCGCATTTGAAAACCTTTCTATTTAAAAAAGGATTAAGATGTCCCTTTCATTTGCCAATCTTCAGGACGCGAGTAGCGAGGCACATTGCCGGTGAGACATACACTGAAAAATCGAGATGCCCAGGGATTAACCCAGTTTTGGAAATGAAGCGAACTTTTGAAGCATCAAATGCTAAATGGTGCATAAGTGGGATAGATGACCTTGTGGAGCGAAAGAAGCACAAACAGCATTGACAAGGAGCAATTTGTTGTATGGAGTCTTCAGCAAAAGATGGGAGAGCGCGGTGTACGCCACCAATTGGCAAAAGCTCTACGGCTGCGGGAGAGTCCCCGGATTGAGGGATGTCATCTTCCCGCCCATTAGTTTTCATGCTAAATGCACTGATGTAACTACAGAATAGGTAGGGATTGGTAGACAACTTTGCCCACCCTTTACCAGTGCTCCTTCAGCCTCTTCTTCATCGGAATGATCGGTTACATCTGCAGTGTGTATCTAATCTCGGCGATCTATCAGAATGTACCAAAATCAGAAATGCCACGAGGTATAGTTACGCTAGAATGGAAATCCTACCCTCGCAAATGATACGATTTACCAAAATAGCATCCCCTAAGCCAAAGACGGTGTGTTCGGCAAGGTTTGTATAGATTAGTCGTTATCTGCGGCGCAGCAATTTCAGCCCAATAATTGCTTTTGCTCCTCAAGAAAAAAGTAAGAGCCGTTTTAGTATGTAACGAATGAAACAAAGTTCTTGTAACGCATTGGCCACGTCGTATGCATTTTGTGCCCTGCAGAACCGCAACGACATATGTATCCGAAGATGTCTAGGGCATTCGTTGATCAGGGAGGGTAAAAGAGTAGATCTACATATGCAAGGTAAGTATATAATAACATAATTACTATAGCATTGCTGTATGAAAATAAAACAGATTTAACTTTAATAGAGTTCTTTTTCATAATATAACATGCGGAACAGCTTCTCAGTGGTCATCAGTTAACTTGACCATCATTCAAAGCCGACAAGGAAAGTAAGTTAAGCATGAAAGGGCAACAATACAACACCATGTCGAGTAATGAGAGTTTCAAACTTCGTATTAAATAATAATGGAAGGAATGGGGTCCCGCTGGCCGTCCCCAAGTGGGTTCCTCTCATCATGTCTTGCCGTCCTGGTCGGTCTGGCTTGTTTCTTGATCGTCAGCTTTCTTTCCTTTTCTTTTGCTTTGGATAATTCTCAAGTTTATAAAGACCCATAAGATCCGAAGTGTCCGATATGAGAGTGAAACAAACATTCATGCCCTTATTCTAGAAGGTTTTGATGGAGCTTCTAAAGTCTTGGTATTATGGCCAATGTGGGTACAGTAATTTACTGGGATGGCACATCCTTGAAGCTTGACCAATCATTGTATTCCCAATTTTTTATTCCTGGTGAAATTGGAACACCGATGTGCTGGGAAAGTGTAACATTCCGTTTCCGGAGAGGTAGCGGTTAGCAGTGAGGAAGTCAAGAACTTTCCCGCACTTTCCATAACATCATGAGCGCTTGAACATGTGGTTTATTAGGCACTCCTTTAACAAAGTTGCAAAGCAAAATAAAACTTAACAGAGCAGAGAGTATATTGGGGAACAAGGGTCAATCGGTGCAGATTTTGATACTTCATCGTCTAATCTTTTGTGAATGAGCACCTTGGTAGACTGACTTGTTTCCGGCTATCCCTTTTTGGCAATTTGCAAAAAAAGCGACAGTCTAAGTGGGTGGAGCCGTTGCAGTGGGCTTGAGATGTAGTGTCTCCGGTAGTAGAGCTGCTAGAGCAAGACTTTGCCTGGCAAAGACAACGCATGGATAAGACAGCGACCCGGTCGCTCACCTAGCGAATCCAATGCCATGGCCAGCAGGGTCTGCACGTTTTAATAAACAACAAGAAGCATGGTTCCATGGTCAGAACTCAGCAATGAGCATGGTGAAGCGCCCTTGAGTCTTGAGAAGTTTAGGGAAAGTGGGGTCTAAAATGCAACGAAGGATTGAAAAGCTGTGATACTTAATTTATTAGCTTTTGTCTGGAGTGACAAAACCTACAAGGAAAAAAGGAGAAGGACGGTATAGAGAAAACAAGGGAAGACGAGATTGAAAGACAAAATGAAAAGAATGTCTCAAAACCTTCTAGAAGCTTTCGATAAGCTAGTTGACTAATCTGTACCGAACAAACCGTCATCACATCTCATCCCTTCGTGGCTCCTCAAACCAGGTGATCTCTTTTCACGTTATCATTATCTACCCGACGATGTATATGTTAATATCTCAAGGATTATATCCTTCACTTACTGTATAGTATATACTCTTCATCCAATCATTGCTATATTATCGGATAGAAGAGGCAACGTTCTAGTAAGATTTAAAGCAATTTCGACCCTGGATGCACCCATGTGAACTTGGGGTTTGGCGGTATCCTTAGATGCCCATCTATGAAAGACTACCATACAAGGAATACCACATTAACTCCAATCGGCTCTACCGTGTTTTTAAGACTTCAAGTAAAGAATAGTCACGAGATCGATATTTGAGCGTTGCATTGAAGCTTTCCCGGATACTCTCCCGCTCAGGGGCAAGACCAAAAGTTCCTCCTCCCCCTGGTACTATGTATTTATTCTATACCGCCTCCTAGTTCTTAAATGTCAAAAACACTCCAGAACCCGCTGCCCATCTCCCTATTACTCGCCCAAGCCGCCCCACGTGTCTCGCGTTGAGCCGAGGATCGTGATCGCTTCTCAATTTCTCAAAAGCTATTGAAGAATCGACAACACACATTTCGCAAGTGCTACGATCCGAGGCTCTAAGCAAATGCATCTTTGCTGTATTAGGTATCTGTTCAGTGTTGTTGACAGATCCCGTTCTTGATCGAATACGACAGTGACACTGATCGATATGCAAGGTCACTGTTCACAAGGCGGTTAGTACACGAATGATCAAGGAACGGCCTACCTAAGGTACCCGCGAAAAGCAATGCAATCAGGTACAGGCACAGACACATTGTGGCTTAGCTTTTTATAGGAGTTTTACGCAAAATTAGCTTTACCCATCTATCTTTACCATGTTCGGTTTCCGTAAACCTTATGACGGTGTAGGGTACGTACTAAGAGGGCTGCTCAAGATTTGCTAGGGGGTGGAACTTGTCAGGACTCCGGAGATGGCTGATGTTTCCAAAGGGCTCAATACGGGGTAATTGGTTTAGTGTAGCGGCCTACCTTACTCCTTGTAATTCACGCTCTTTGACATAAAATTTGTCACAGCGTAGCGCTTGTGAGGTCACAAATGGTGTAACTCGCAAGCATATACGATAAACGCGGTTGTCAGACGGGTTTAGAGATTTTTGAATAGTACTAGGGCACGAAATACTTATTGCCTTTCTAATCTACACTGTACAGGACCACAGGTAGCATGTAGCGTGGCTGCGTGGGGCATCGTTGATCGAGGAGCATGAATGAAAATGCCCCCCCTTATAGTACTGTAGTCACTAGATCATCATCTTCATCATCATTATCCATCGTAAATGGTGGATATACGCATTGTAAACAAAGTTAATTTACCACAATTGAAACGATGGCATGAAAGCGACGAGAGTTCGGAATGGTTGTGATACCGGACCGGTGTTAGCATTATCCTGACAATCTTACCTTAGGTCCACCGTAAGTGGTTTGGAACGAAAGTATAATATGAAAGTGGCATGGAGCTGTGGCAATCGACGCCCCCAAGTCAGTCAATCGCTGCACTTGTATGGTGCAGAGCATGACGCAGAGTTGATATATGCTCAGATATTAGCCCCTTTAAGGTAAAGAGGTATGGCGAGGAGTACGTGTTGTACACTGTACCATCCTTTTATTACTGGTGCCTGCGTCAACAAGAGAAGCCATTCATTTTTGAGAGATCGCGGTGACAGGATCTATAGGATTGAGTCGGGTTTGACAAGGGTCACTAGGGGGGGATCTTGGTCACTTGGAAGTTGGAGAGTACTCGCAAATCTTCATCTAGTCAAGTGTATGTAAATATTCACATATATTAGAAAGAAAGTGGATGAAGAGTGGGTTGAGAAGTGGAGGTTGATTTGATCGGCATACTCGAGTTACTGTACTTCAAGCCATCTTCTTTTATAACCATTGTGCCCTTGACATATGGCCATGGTGGTGTAGACTGTACAGTGTACAGTGTACAGTAATGTAGCGGGCGGTACAGTATATGTAACACTGAGTACTGTACCCATAATACATTGAAAAATGCGTTTTTTTTTTAAGTTTCCAGCGGTCAGTCTGTCATCAGTCAGTCTGCCAGTCTTGGAATACGGTACTGAGTAATATCCCTCCTCTTCTCTCCCTTACGATATAAGTCGCTAAAAGTCTAATAAAACAGGGTGGGTGGGTGGTCAGAACTTTAGTGTTACCAAACCAGGTCCCAGGTCCTAGGTTCTCACGACCAAGCCTGCAAAGACCCTAACAAGCCCTGTAAATGGGAAAAGCATCAACAAAATTAGATACCCATACCACTCACTGTACAGTGTATAAGTGGCATATACCCACCTATACATATAATATATCCACATATACACACATACAACCACATACACCCATACCACTTACCCACTATTGCCGAATAGAAGGCCAAAAGAAGGATTCGAACCCTTTTCTTTTGCTTCTAGTTTATTAATCCTTCCCTCACCCCCCCCCTCCCCCCTAAGACTGCAACCCTCCCCTCCCTCGTCTCTTACTCCCAGTTCTTCTCAATACTTCCGCATTCCTTGTCATTCCTCAAAGATACCCAGCATCCCACGCTCTTAAGTCCAATCTACCATTCTACTACCTACGCCTTACATACGCATCAAACACTTAAACCCTAAAAAACAAAAACATCTGTGTAAATCTTCCCTATTCCTTCCTTAAACTCTCTTTTCTTTCCAATCGCAAAACTCTGCGCTTTGATCTTTTGGCTTCTGATTCGCCGTTTCTAATTGAAGAACATCAACAGAATATCTCATCTCGATTGTACAATACAGTATCACTTATTATTTGATATCTCTATATTCATCTTGGCGCATAGTCAACTATCAAAAAAAGTACCTGCCGCATTGTATCCCGAGCTTCTAATTCAGCCCAGAAAGCAGCCGCCATCTTGAGATCTCTTCTCCGCCCTGCAGCAATCGCATGGTTCCTTCCGAGGCATCTTAATAACCTTCGTGTCACCTTAAATAACTACCACTTCACTCAACTTCAATTCAATCTCGTAAGATTGGATTACAATCTCAATGTAAGTTTGCACATCCTTACCCATCCATCGTATATAGTGACAGGGAAAACATTCACTGACACTCGACGGCGTACTAGTACATCTAAACATTCACCTAGGTTCCTCGAATCTTTCAAAGTATCTATCTCTCTCTCGGGCACTACGAACGCAGTCTACAGACGGATACATCTTTGCGACGCAAATACTGGTACTTTGTGTTCAAGTCCTGATCATTAGAAGGTCTTGAAGAGTCTCAAGTGCGCATACATACAAGGAGGAGAGAGATCATACTACTGGACGCAGCTCACTTCTTCTCGAGAGAACAAGTTTGCAGATTAACCAAAATCCATTCAAACAAACCCGCCCGATAGCCAAGTCTGGAAACGCGCCACTTCAAAGGCACTTCCCTCGTCACATCTCCGATTTGCCACTGATCCGACACTGATTCGACACATCATCTCATCAGACGAACCTTTGGCTCGTGCCTCAAACACCGCAGTATCCCGAACCAACCTCTTTCAAACGAGGTTCAGACATATTCTCAAGTTCCAAGGTTGGAACCATCACTCATACGGATAGTATTTCTGCAATACATACCTGGTAGAAGAACGCGTATGCGCAGTCGGATCCAAGAAGACTAATCAACATCCTCTCAAAATAAGCTCAAAATACACGACGAATCTTTCCTAAAGTGGAAAATCATATTCATATTTTATCTGATTTGGAAGCACTAAAAGAACCGTCTAATTTGATCGGCTGTACGGTTGCCCGTGCGTCAGGATATTCCCGCATCCCCACCAACCCAGTGTCCAGATTGGCGGATACATCCATCGTAACTGGCGGCCATCTTTTTTGAAGCCGTACAAGTGCAGTGGCCCCTAGTCATTAAAAAGGATTTAAAAAAGGTAAGCAAGCAAGCTCGGATATTTACATATTCACACACATATACACATATACACATACACACTACACATACATACTTGATCCACTCAATACACTCTACTCCACCACCCATCCACTCATACATTCATCCACTCTCTTCCTGACTCCCAGCTCTTCCTACAAATTTGGAGAATTGGCGGTGTGCACCGTGCTTGTGGCTGCCAACACCACACAGCATTTCTTTACCCCATAACACTTTGCTAATCTTCACCCACTATAGATTTTTCAAAAAAGAGAAAAGAGTCAAACGCCCCAGAAGAAAATTTAATCTAAGATTACTTTAAAGCTTTGGGTTCAGAGTGAAAATCAGTCAATCACGTTATCAATTCACTACGGCTCAATCTAGCAACGAGTTTAAATTTTATATTTTAAATCCTTGCAAACTACCTACAGCCTCCCGAACACTGGTTCCCGAGACACAAAGCAACCTTCGAGACACGGTACCATATTTCCAAACTTGGTACGAACGCTTGATCCAAGCGTCGATCACCTCCTATAATCCTCATCATTCATCTTTACTTTATCCTCTTAGCAGGAAAAGAAAACTTGCATCACCATGGATATCAAAGAGATTGTCAATTCAAAGGGTGTGAAAGGAGCTGCAGCAGCGGCGGCAGCATCAGCATCAGCAAGTGGTCAGGCTCATGATTTGCATTTATTGCAATCCATATCTCAAGCCAACAGCTTACGTATATCTGATGCTGGTTCCGAACGAGGTACTTCTCCTCATGGCTCTGAACATTCTCAATATTCTACCCCGCGCATGGGCATGAATGGCATGAATGGAGCACCAAATGGCATGCGTTATCCTTCACCTCCTGGTATGCAAAACTCGATGCCAATGATGCAACAACCTTATCGACCCGATGTTACTTTCGATAATGGCATGATGCCCGCACCACAACAAGATAACACTCGTCAACGACAACCTGGGGATGTCACCGTTACAAAAGCTTTTCCCTGTAGCACCTGTGGCAAAGGATTCGCTCGCCGAAGTGACCTTGCAAGACATGGTGAGTTTCTTTGATAATGATAATCTAGAACCGAATTCTAACATCCTTTTCAGAACGTATTCACAGTGGAGTTCGACCTCATGTCTGTGATTATCCGGGCTGTGGCAAACAGTTCATTCAAAGATCTGCTCTAACGGTCCACTTACGTGTTCACACTGGTGAAAAACCTCACACTTGCGAACGTTGTGCAAAGGTAAGAGTTACTGTGTATAGTATGGTCTTGATAAGCACTGCTAATTTCAAGTAGCCCTTTAGTGACTCCAGCTCTCTCGCTAGACATAGGCGCATCCATTCCGGAAAGCGACCATACAAGTGCCCATATGCGGATTGTCAAAAGACTTTCACACGAAGAACCACTTTAACACGTCACCAAAACCACCATACTGGAACTGTCGAAGAAGCTGCTGCTGCGACTGCTGCTGCTCTTGCGACTCGTCCTGGTAACAATCGACCTAGCAGGCAACGTTCCGATGGTGAGTCTTATTCAAACAATGGATCTCCCATGTCAACACCTTCACCTGGCCGACATCTCTCTACTTCTCCAAGTTCCGACATGGCACCGATGAATGCTATGCAGCGCCACCCTGGTGACTATGGATACATGAACAACAGCTCTTTACCCGGACATCTTCGAGGTGATTATGGCGTACCAAATCAGCCACCACCAGTTTCTACCGCCTTTACAAATGGTGGCATGCAACGACCTACATCCCATCCAACAGGCTATGGCCCCCCGCCGAACATTTTAGAGCCTCCTGCCAACATGGAACAGCGACAACCAGGCAGTGCAAATGGTAGTCCACACATGACCAACATGGGCTGGCAGTCACCCTCTCAAATGGCATCTCCATCGCATAACAACAACTACGTCTATCCTGACCCGGATCCATATGGCTCGGGTGCTGCGATGGGCCAGATGTATTATCCAAA
The DNA here is from genome assembly GCA_000503235.1 of Sclerotinia borealis F-4128. Taxonomy (NCBI): domain Eukaryota; kingdom Fungi; phylum Ascomycota; class Leotiomycetes; order Helotiales; family Sclerotiniaceae; genus Sclerotinia; species Sclerotinia borealis. The sequence goes on along the minus strand of KI628579.1, from coordinate 74,796 downwards.
CTCAAATATGAGACGACCACAGAGCACGGAGCCAGAACAATATGATATGAAACCAAGAATGAATGAAATGTGGGCTGCAGCTCAATGATGGGAGATAACATTTTCAGGAATTGCCTTTCTATGCCTCCAAAATTCTCTGTTTCTCATCGCGCATTGAATTTCTTCGTGGACTGTGTTTGATACCCTGTGCGCACCACGGCTCGTTCTTTTTTTTCTTTTGATCGTTCATTTCTGATGTTCGACAATATTGCATACTATCAAAAGGATTGATTGTTCATCTCGATATCGGCGTTTTTTTTTTGAGATTTCATTGCGATCTTGTGCTTTTTTAGGAGGTCTTCTCAAGGCGCAAAACAAAGACTCTCTAGACCTCATGGATCAATTGGCCTTGCTTTCTGGCTGAGCAAACTACGGGATTGTGGATCAGGGCGATGATCATGTTATTGGTCTCTTTCACCTTTCGCATTCTTTGCTCCTGGTATCAAGCTTCACTGCACTCATTTCTATCTTTTGGAGCTGCTCCTTGTGGTATGAAATGCATGCATTAGCTTATATGATGGTTGGGCGAAAAAGCTCAATTTCTTTTACTCCTTACCTTATTCTAGGGTAGTGATCTAGAGATTGGGCTGGCCCGATTTGGGCCAGGGGATGGGGGGTGGATAGATTGATGGGTTGGTTGATGGGTTGGTTGCTAGGTGGCTGCTGCTTTTTTGCTGCATTGCTGGCGCCAATATCATGTGTAGAATTGCCATTAATGAAAAATAATTAGAACGAACTCGAGTTTTTCTTTTGCGAGACTCATTTGGTGACAATATACTTGTATCTGAAACGCAAGGGGAACTCTGTGATTTTCACAATTGTGCCTTTTACAACAGCTTTAAGTCCACGGCTCAGTCCAGGTGACTTGCCTGAAGAGTTGAGCTTTTAACAATATGTATCTAAGCAGAAAGTTTTGGGAGACCTCGAGAACGTTTGAGAATGGAGTTGAATTTCCAATTATGGGATCTTTTGCCTTTTGCACCTCGCGGCCAATAAATCTAATATGCCCCAGCCGTATAGAACTAAAAGTAAGGACCGGTTAAACTCCTTGTCATCTATCTCTGTAATGGTTCCTCTGTTTATCTCCTCTGTTTCTCTACTTTCCCTTTTCCACCTCCTGCCCTTCACCTCGAATTCTCTCCCCGCTGCTGATCACTCAATGATATCCTTCTTTCTTGACATAGAAAGCGGCTCTCAACCTCAAACTCCATTCCCATTGCGCTCTCCCCCATTCTTTACCCATTTCCCCTCCACATACTCCACATACTCCACCAGCGCATCAATCGTACAAACTCTCAAACCCCATTTCTTTCCAAAAGCTAAACACCCATCTCTCCTCAACATGCCCGGCTCCGTTCTAATCGCCTCCCCGACAACTTCCTCTCCATCCTCTACTATCTCACATATCACTCCCACCGGTGATTTTCCCGCTAACCTACAAAACTCCACCGCCGCCTCCGTATGTCCCGGACGCTCTCGTACTCCTCCCTCTCTAGCCCGCAACGGGAATACATGGCCCGGTCTCCTCAAATTTTCTGGCCCGGCTTTGGGATCCGCGAGCGTGCGACAGGTGAGAGCGCGATCGTGTGCGCTGATGCCCGTGCTGGTTTCGGGGCTGTCGGCGTCAATGCTAATGGTATAGGCGGTGCGGTTGGGGTCCTCGTTCGAATCGACCATTTGGGGGAGAGCGAATTGCGTGGTTAGGGAGGGCGGGATGGGTGTGCAGATTAGGCCCGAGGTGTGGCGCACCATGAAGGCCATTTTTTCGGGGGTCATGTCGCTGGCGGCTATTATTAGGTCGCCTTCGTTTTCGCGCGAAGTCGAATCGAGGACGACTATGAATTCGCCATTTTCTGGGAGGGGGAGAGGTTAGTTGGTTTGGGGGAGAGAGGGTTAGGGACCGGAATTGTGCGGATGGGAGGGGGGCTTACCGAAGGCGGTGATTGTGTCTTCGATTGTGTCGAATTGTTGGGATATATCTGAGGAAGGCATCTTGAAAGTCTGCGAGGTATGTATGTTGTTGGTGTGAAGTGAAAGTGGGAGATGAGAGTAAGAGTGTGTGAATGAGAGAGAGGATATGGGATGAATATAAATAAATGCCCCGCTTCCGAACGATAGTGGGGGGATGTCGCGAGATGTTTAGCTATTTATTCTAGCATATGATTTAACAATTCAATTAATTACCATTATATTTCCATCAAAAATAAGACATATAAGAGCAAAGAAAGCCGATAATTGTATTCACAATATATTCAATTAAAAGGACACGAATCTAGGTACAGTAAGAGATGGCTGAACTCATAAGATGTCCTGAGTTTATTCTGTTTTCTCTGAAGATTACTGAGGCGGATGCAAAAGATCTTCGGCACCGGAAACTAAGGAATTCTTGGTAAGGCACTGACCGAGGCTGACAAAATTCAATTGATTTCATGTCAGCAAATCGTTCTCAACAAATCAAAGCCGAAAGTTATCAATTGAGCATTTGAGCCCCGACGAAGTCTATTCCTTGGAATTGATTACCTATACTTATAATATACCTAGACAGTTTTACATTAATCCGATTGGTAAAGAAAGAAACTTGGGCTTTAGGCTTGATGAGAAGGATCATACGAAATACATAACACAGACATCAATCCGTAACAAGCAAGATGACCTTCACAATCCCCACGCCACTACGTCCGACATCCCTCCGAAATCTCAACCTACTTCTCCGAACCGCTCCTCGATATATCCAGAACCAATTCCGATGCCAATCTACATCCTCCCACTCTCATTCGTCGGTCAATCCGGATGAAGTATCGCATTTCAATGCTTTGGCTTCAACATGGTGGGATCCGCATGGTTCTTCTAGGTTATTGCATTTGATGAATCCGCTGCGTCATGATTTTATACGTACATGTTATGCCTCACAACCCATACCACCTGCGGATGCGGGCCTGAAATATCTGGATGTAGGATGTGGAGGGGGAATATTTGCGGAGAGTGCGGCGAGATTGGGGAGTACGGGGAGTGTAACGGCGATTGATCCTTCGCCTGTAGTATTGGATGTTGCAAAGGGACATGCGAGGAAAGATCCAGGGTTGGCGAGAAAATTAAAGTATTTGAATACTTCGATTGAGGGGTTACCGATACCGAAAACTAAAGAGGATCAATATGATGTGTTGTCGTTGTTTGAGGTTATCGAACATATTACATACCCGTCTTCGTTTCTAGATAAATGTGCACCGTTTGTGAAGCCCGGGGGGTGGATCATCATGAGTACGATGGCGAGGACGTGGACGAGTTGGTTGACGACGAAGGTGGTGGCGGAGGATATTTTGGGGATTGTGCCGAGGGGGACGCATGATTGGGATCAGTATATCAATGAGGAGGAGTTGAGGGGACATTTTCTAAGGGAGAGAGGTTGGAATAGTCCGATTGTGAGTGGAGTGGTTTATGTGCCGGGGTTGGGGTGGAAGGTGGTGCCGGGGAGTGAGAAGGTGGGTAATTATTTCTTTGGGATTAGGAGGGATGAGGTTACGCAGGTGTGAAGTTTGTGGTTGGGGTAATGAAAGTTGGGGATATGATGTTTTAGAGGTAAATAGACTTAGTCTTCGGGAGAACATGGTGGAGGCAAACGGATCATCAATGGGCGTTTGCGAGCGAGCTCGACTCAATTAGTCCTTGACAATAGGAAGTGTCAATTACGGAGCATTTCCTCACCCAAGTCAACGATTCTGCCTTCTCTTAGGGGGTTAGGCTTCGATCCTCATAGATCAGCCTTAAGATACTTTCCTGGTTCATTCTACCAGTAGTCATAGACTTGACTCAATGGTTAAGTTATGCATATCTAAGTATAAACAACTATTTGAGTACATCACATATCTACCGGATGTGCTCGCAAGATTTGACGTGTTGTAAGTGAGTAGCAATAGTGTCTTTATTATGAGATCAAACAATACAATTGCCGTATAATCCAAATGTATTTATATATCTTATGTGCGTCTATTATATTTTACAATTACCAAAGAACTCCTTCCCATCACTCCAAGAACAGGATCAATGTAGGTATCTACACATATATATCGATAATGTGATAATATCATCCAAAAATCCCAAGTTCATATATGCCATTCATCCATTCTGCTCCTGTGAATCCTGTCCCGAAATTTTTTGGATGATAATCTTCTAGATCTTCTGGTGCTTTTGTTGCATATCTGTAGAACTATATTGCTAGTTTCTTGCTAGTTCCTTGCTAGTTCCTTCCTTTGTATAGTATATTGAATTGCTAGTGTGATGGATATTAGTTCGTTGTAAATAATAAATGGTGGAGATAGATGTTTAGATGAATAGATAAATAGTTAGATAGTTAGGCGAAAAGCAATACATCTTAGATATATAAGAAAAGTTGTTATTGGCTTGTGATTGGGTTATTATATTCAATTTTATACTTATTAAGTGAATTACTTGAGTATATAAAGATGTAGATGATATTAGATTAGAGAGAAGGAAGAGTATTTGAAAGTGCTTATATTTATAGAACTTGTTTGTATTATTGCTAGCTTGATAAATTGTTACTACTTCGATATCTATAACTATTCGGCTAGCGGCTTGAGATATTCTAGATAGTCTAGATAGTAAAGCGAAGAGTAGTATATTTTAGATATATAACAAAAGTTGAGAAAAACCTAGTAAGCAATTATCTGAAACTATTGGAATACTATATATATATACTAGAAGAAGTGAATAAACGAGGATTTGTATTAATTTTGATATATACTTGAGAGAAGTTTATAACTGCTAACTTAATATAGATATATATATCTACTACTCGCTCGATATTTACTAGCTCGGCTTCGGCTGATCTGGATAGCTAGATGAAAAAGCGAAAAGCAATACACCTCAGATATACAACAAAACGAGTGAACCCTCTTCTGAGTAGCTTAGATAGCGACAAGACAATACTATATTGAATATCTACTTGATTTTAGGTAGTCTAAACTGCTAAACGAAAAGCAATACACCTCAGACGTGCAACAAAACTTATCAAAAAGCCTAATTGGTTATCATCTGAAGACTTAGGTGAAGTTATTGAGATAAACTCTGAAGTGAATTTAGTGATGACAAGTGAATAAAGCCAAAGGAACTGTTAGAATTCTTCGCTATCTAGCTGTGGGATGAGAGTGCAACTTTATCTTGTGAAAACTGTGCCATGTAACTTGCATGTCTTGCACGTTATAGATACCGCTTCGCCTCATCCGGCTTGCATTCGATTGTTCTCTTATGTTGTAGCTTGCATATTTTTTTTATCTGCGTTGAGGTAGTATTGCATAGTTCATGATTATTCACTATCCTAAGGGAACTGTAGGCACATGTCATACGTAAAAATACTTCCTACATGTGCTGTTTGATCGTATATAATCTGAGCCCTAAAAACTTTCAATTTTCATACAGTACTACATTACATGTATCGAGCTAAAACTGACAATTATCTAGTCTCTCCCTCCTGAACTAGCTTCACTCATACAATAGCATAGCAATGCTAGCACATCTTACATGTGTCGCCGTTTTGCATGTGCTACCGTAGATTTAGCCTGAGTACTTTTGGCACATAATCAATATTACACATATAGCATGTGCCATTTGGGCACATGTAGCAAACATGTGTCGAGAATTGCTTTAGGGACTGTCCGTATGCGCTGGGCCCTAGAATGATAATCTCTTGACATGTAGAGCTTACGAATGAAGCAATCTCATTTCACATCGTCCTAACAGATCCTTATTCCGTATCTCCAGTCTGGTTTGAGCACTAACCATATTTTCGGGTTGTCCGATGATCTTTAGATCAAATTTTGGAACTGGAAGGGATAATTGCTAAGAAGTTGTTAAACTTCGTCTGAGATATGTAACTTCCCAGTTTATGTGGCAACGTTCTAGAGCTAGAGTATAAACAATGAGGAGAAAGGCTAGATATCTCACAAGCATCAGCATAAACTTTCCGCGGAACTACACGAGGTCGCATGGCGATGATACTCTATCAAGACAAATAACTATAGGCATTCAATCTCGCACCGGTCACGATTTTATACGAGCATGATGACCTTGGGAGGCGATAGACTTGTGACAACTCGTATCCAAAGCCTGCCAACACATTCTTAATCACAAACTCATCCCCCAGGCCGCAGTCCTTATCCCAGCTAAGGATGTCAAGATGATCAATGTAATCCAAATCCATCATTGATCCCTTAGGGACAAGGGAGAAATAAGGAGGTGAAACGTACATCCGCGCAGTAATAAGTCTGTAAGGAAGGTGAATGTCTCCGATCATGAAATCAAACATTGACCCGGTGAAGCCTGAATGAACTAGCACTCATACAATAAATAAATCGTATATTTATCTCTGTTGGCAGAATATCTCCAACTGATGAGATGTGAACATCAAGCAAAAACACCTCAAATGCAGCTCAAAGCCTCAGGCACCAATAGCTCAACCTCCTCGACCTCTTAAACTTGATCACCAGTGCACGGCCCCAGCCTCGCGCAAAATAATTCCAAGACGCGACCACCCCATCGCAATGAGTTCCATCAATCCATCCACCCCTCTTTCCATACACAAAACCACAATCCGTCAACACAATGCCCTCACGCACACCCTCACCCGCTCCCCGTGGCCGTTCCCGCGCACGCTCACGTTCACGCACACCATACTCCAGCGCATCACGCTACAGCCGTTCTCCGCGCCGTTCAATCTCTCCCCGTTCTAGATCTAGATCTGCAGGTAGAAGTCGGAGTAGGAGTCGAGGAAGTGCAGCTGGTGCTGGGAGGGCTGGAGGCGCGAGATTTAAGAGTGAGAGTCGGGGGAGGAGTTTAAGTCCTAGGGGTCGTAGTAAGAGTCGAAGCAGAAGTCGGGAGAGAAGTGAGAGTGCTGGGGCTGGAGCAAGAAGTACTAAGGTTTGTTTGCTTGCCTTTGGTCTTGTTATCTAATTTATGGGAGTGTATTTTTGGCAGTTGTCTTTATATGCGATTGCTAACCATTGGTTTTGTTTACAGGTCGTAATCGAAAAACTCACCAAAAATGTCACTGAAGATCATCTTCGTGAAATATTCGGCAGTTATGGCGAGATCAAAGATTTGGATATGCCTATGAACAGAAGTTGTAAGTTTTTCCTCCCCAATTCTTCATGTTATCTCATTTCCATACTCCACCTACTCAAAAATAACGAATCTGTCAGCTAACATTCTTCAAAGTCAACACCAATCGCGGTACCGCCTATATTCTCTACGTTTCTGCGTCATCTGCCGAATCAGCCATAGCCCATATGCACGAATCGCAACTCGATGGTGCCATGATAAATGTATCAATCGTCTTACCCCGCCGCAAGTTTAGTCCACAACCACCCATGGCTCGTCGTGGAGTAAATATCGACCCAAGAATCCCACTTGGTAGCGGTAGGAGTTCTCGCGGCGGTTTCGATTCTAGAGGTGGTGGAGGTGGAATGGGTGGCGGTGGAAGAATGATGGACAGGGAAAGAGAGAGGGGTGGTGATACTTATAGACCTGGTGAGAGAGACCGCGAGAGATCGAGAAGCCCTCGGAGGCATAGAACGAGAAGTCGGAGTTTGAGTAGTCGATCACGGTCGAGATCTCCGAGGAGAGACAGGGGAAGAGATAGGAGGGATGGTTTTAGAGGTCGCGGAGGCCGAGGTGGAAGGGACAGGGATGGAAGTAGAGATGGGAGGAGAAAGAGGAGCCCCAGTTATAGTAGCTATAGTAGCTTCGACGACAGGAGTAGAAGTAGGAGCCGAGGTCGAGGAGGAGGTGGTGGTGGTGGTGGTGGAAGGGGGAGACGCTAAGATTGACATTGAGATGAGAATGGGGTCAATCTATAGCAATTTGGAGTTGATTCAAGTACCGACAGATATCGACTTATTGCGAATCGGTATATGAGGGACACCGGGAGCAAAAAAAGTGTACGAGATACATTTCCTTTTTTTTCACCCGCAAGGTGTGTGTAATATTGTAGTGTAGGTATGTAGCGAAGGAGTTTGGGATTTCGAAATAAAAAAAGGATGAGCTAGCAGGGCGAATCAATATCAATAATAAAATCATCAAATTTGCCTAGAGTGTAACAAGCGTTAGTACTCTTGCTCGTGCCTGCTGTGTGTTCTTTCAGATCATGTGTTCAAAAATGCTACTCATTGTCTTATGATTTCCACAGTGAGAAGATTCAAATATTTGACCATGATTTTCCTCCCATCAGCAGAGATTTTTTCTATGATATTTGAAGTCTATTTCAATAATTCAAGCTGGTGGCCCAGATGAATCGAAATCATAGTGTTAAGACTTTCAAACCTCGCAACCATCAATTGATCAGTTGATCAAAGCCGAGAATTATCGCAATACCCCCCTCTCTTCTCAGGATCTAAGTAATCTATGATGAGAAACCGTCAATTACTACCTAGTAGTAGTTGGTTGGTTTGTGGAGTGTCAATGGATAGATATTATGATCAAAAGCATATCCCATGTCATGAACTTCCTTTAGTCTTGTTGTTGTACCGACTACATATTTTGAAAGTTTAACATATACCAGCATCTTACTTTTGATATCCTAACATTCAAATATATGCACCTGCATCAAGGCGACATCCATAACCTGATATCATGGCGAGCCAAGCAAGACCCAATGATCGTGGAGCAGTCTACTGTTGCCTCTACCCAATCCTCAACACTAGAACCGCAAGTAACTTCGCCCCATCAATCTCCCACTGAGAACAACGAGACTATCATCACATGAGCATATGACATTGCCTTTTAAGATTCTACACACTACCAATTCTCGACTAGGCCCTTCAATCCCCACAGCATTCACAAAGCGACACCACCACAGCATTTGAATTCAGAAAAGAAATCATTGCAATCACCCGAGTAAGCGACATCTTTTCGAACAGGAAGCGTACGATATAAAGTTCCATTCATGGAGATTAAAGGCCCGCTACAAAGGGAAATTCTACTGGCTTACGTACGGCTCATGCGAATGCCGCAAAGTTAGGCCCCGTAAAAGCGCCTCTCGCGATGCTGGCGAGATTGCTTGGAGTGGTTGGGAAGTCTCGTACGAAGGTTGGCGGTATAGATATCCATTATTTGTATTCGAGTACACTATACTATCTTGTCTCATTATTAGATTGTTTATGTACTAGTCAACAAGTACTGTAATTGCGTCAGAATCTAATTAACACCCAGCTAGCTACACATAACTGACTAATCTAATGATCAATCCAATTGTGCATCTATTCTTATTGATCTCGAGAGATTCTGTGCTAGAAATGTACACATTGTCATCTTAATTTCTCCCTCGTCTTCCTGCTTAGATATGGCTTTGTGCATGCCATTTATTACTATCATCATTACCATTACCATTACCAGTATCAGTACCATTACCCCTACCCCTACCCCCACCATAGCCAATAACCCCCTCTATTCTAACCACCTACCTAGTGCCTACCTAATTATGTACAGGTACAGAAACATTGAAAAGTAATATGCCATTCCATTTAGACAAACGATGATTCTGGTGTTGGAAAATAAATTGGGGGTATTTACATGCGGTATGATAAGGTGAGTAAGAATAAAGTAACCAACCCATGATTCATCTGCCAGACTTCTGTTATTTCTGTTATTTCATTTATTTTCTTGTTATTAGACTCAAGCTCACGGTGGTCATGCGAATGATTCAGGTCAACACAGAAATGATATTCACTACCTAAATGCGAACCCGGTCACCAATACACAATTGCTAATCATCAGGTTCCTCACTTATGAAATGACTTGACCTTCTCCATTTCATCCCAACTTCCCATAAAGATACCTGACCTATCGTGGATACTCTCTGGTACTACCTCCATCATTCTTTCCATTTTGCTATTGAGTGCTTGGCCGCCGGCTGGAAAGTGTTGTGTTAGTTATGTGTTTGAATATAGAAGATAAAGATTTGGTGATATACAAAAGGGAGAGTAACGAAAAGATAGGGATATGAAATAGGGAGAAAATAGAGGAGACATACCATTCTCAAAAACCATAGCCATAGGTGCACACTCGTACAAAATTCTCAACTTTCCCTTGGGACTCTTTTTATCCGCCGGATAGGCAAAAATACCTCCATACAACAATGTTCTATAGGCATCTGCCACCATACTTCCAATATATCTCGCGCTATAGGGTTTCCCACCTTCGACTTCGGGGTATTTTAATGAGTTGAAGTAGTTTTTGGTGGAGTCTTCCCAGTAGAGGGAATTTCCCTCGTTGACTGAGTAGATAGATCGCTGTTTGGGTAATTTCATATCGGGATGTGTGAGGATGAATTCTCCTAATGCGTTGTCCATTGTGAAACCATTGACGCCGCCTCCCTTCATTGTGATAACCAATTGGGCCGAGGCGCCGTACATGGTGAAGCCTGCAGCGATGAGTTCGGTACCGGGTTTGAGAAGATCTTCTTTGGTGCCTGTGGAGCCCTCTTCGAGTTTGTGGATGCCGAAGATGGTGCCGACGGAGACACCAGCGTCGAGGTTGGATGATCCGTCTATGGGGTCGCATGCTACGGCGTAGCGGGCGCCTTTGGCTTCGGGGAAGAAGATGGCTTCTTCTTCTTCTTCCGAAACGAGGACGGCACATTTTCCGGAAGACCTCATCGCGGCGATGAAGAGGTCATTGCCGATAACGTCGAGTTTCTTTTGGTCATCGCCGGTGACGTTGCTGGATCCCGCGAGTCCGGTTAAGTTGATGAGCGTGGCGCGGCGGATGTAGTATGCTATCGATTTGAAGGAGAATTGGAGGGCATGGCAGAGAAGTCTAGTTCTTGTTAAATGTCCATAATTTTAGAAAGTTGGATATTGTAGGAAGCATACGTGAAATCTCCGGTTGCTTCCTTGACTTTTGCTTGCTCTTCGGTGAGAAAACGAGTAAGGGTAACAATATCTATGTTAATGTGCTCTGTCGAGCCTTGATCACCGCCGGGAGACATTTTGAGGGTATTGAGAAATGGGCTTTTGAATTGAGGAATGTGTAAGGGAATAGAAAGTGTTGTTGAGGCGTTTCAAAGTGTGTCTTGTTGTTTGTATTTATTACTGGACCTCGGGTCTACGCGGGAATGAATTCCGGAAACAAGTGTTCGCTGATATTGGGATAGGACGACAAGGCCGGGTAGCTCGTAACGTGGGGAAAATATGGAGAGAGAGAGAGAGAGAGAGAGAGAGAGAGAGAGTAAATGAAAGAAAGAAGAATGAAAAGGAGAGGGACAGAAAGGGGAAATAAGTACTTTTTCCCCTTTTTTATATCATATTATCATATATAGGCATTAGATCGACAACTTCATACAATATTGGAGCTGATCCCCTCAACTTTTGAATGCTGTTCTCAGAATGTTGGCTCTTTCCAAGCCCCCCACGAAGCCCCGCACTCAGGTCCCGTAATGTCACGGTGTGTGTTGCTTTGTTCGTTCAATGCCCCGCGCTAAATGGATCAGAGGAATGGGGGGCCGTAAAGCGGTAAACTGCAAAACCACAAACGCAACATGAGTAGTAACATGACAATGATTTTTTTGGTTGAATCGGTTGGACGAGAAACATAACTCCTATGGTTGGTAACACTATCGGTCTGGAATCATAATTTAATCGTCTCTCTTTTCCGTTCGCAAGAATGTTTTTCCATCAGAAATGAGGTTAGTTTTCGGCGTTAAATATAAAAGACGGTGAGATATGGCAAAATCAGACGCTTGCCAAAAACATGTCTTGATCACGTGAGGTAGTGGAATCGCATAATTTCTTCCTCAGGTTGCATCTAGCTGGCTGGCGCTAAACCACGAACTAGTTTAGCGCGCGAATAAACTTTTCAAAAGCTACAAAAGGTTTTCGTTTTCTGCCAACTTGTCAAAATTTTTATTCCTCAACACAACAACTAACAATTCTGCTTCATGCAGTATGGACTGAATTGGAATGATTCAACTCATTCCAATTCAATCCAATTCATCATAATGGTAAGCGCATCTATCTCTTCTTCCTTTTCCTTCATTATATGATGACAAAATACAACCGCAAACTAGAGTCTTTGATCCCTCGGGAAATGAAACTTTTGTAACACGTCAGTCTGATATTGGATCATAAATTTTTACTCATTTTAGCATTTCGATGACTTCGAACCATTGCTAATAATCGAGATAGATGTCAATTTGATGCTTTTCGCAATTGCTATAATATCTTTCTTCGAGGCATTCTTGCTCATCTATCAAATTGTAAGCTTTCTCTGTTTACCTTTTTCTCCCCAACATATAATTTGTGATGATGATCAGTTTGTGCTTTGCACGCTGGAAATTACCGACTGAAGTCCTCGGACTTTTGACGACAAAAAAGGCTGAAACTGAGCAAATTCTCCCAACCCAATTTCAATTGATACTTTTTGAATCTGAGTTGATGCTGACTATATTCTAAGATTAGATGAGCCCATTGATAATGAGGTACGACTCAACCCTCTTCCTTCCAATACCACACAACTGCACAAAATGATGAATGGCACTGGGCTCCGACAGTTCCAAAATGGTTCTGGTCTTGATGGATATGCCTCTTTGCGGCAGGCCTAGAAAACCTCGCCCACTGATTTCAGACATCTTACCAACATTTGTTGTACAAGTTTGACATATGGTTTCTGATTTGGAAACAGGCTGGGATGAATACCTTCAGCATTCGTCATGTGTTCCAGATCTTGATTGATGCTGGAGCACGAACGCCTTAACTTTTCTGAGGCTTGGCCCTCTAGGTAAATAACCATTTTCTCTTTTTAAATTGTACTCTTTATGATGAGCATTTTTAGATGACGAGTCTGATTGGAGTTTTCCATGTTGACAACATCAAAATTAAACCATTCATGCCTTCTGAATTTCGACCAAAAACCTTATCTATTATTCATTGTGTTCAAGGCATGTGCTAATGCCAAACTTGCAGGTACCTAATGCGTTGCCATGCTCCTTCATTGTGGCCGCTGCTATGATTTCAATCTAGTTGGTAAGGACTCTCTTTTCAAAAACATTCATACAGGCCTCGAGCATTCTGATGACATCGATCGACAATGACAAGCATATGTCCTAGCCTCACGGTTGTGACGAGCCTATCTTAACTGAATATGCTTATGCTATTAATGACTTGAATCTCAATTATGGCCATTGCTAACGATCAATGTTCAGATTCATCATTCCCATGATGTTACAACTTGCGTTGATATTATTATCCTAATCCCAAATGGATGTATATATTGCATGGTATGTTGTTACTTTTTATTCCGTATTCTTCCTTCCTCTCTACTCCTTACATGATGATTATTTATCACGACGGTCGACATATCCACACGTTGGTAATTGATGAAACTGCCTATGACTGGGCTTTTGATCTGATATTTCTTTCTGTCCACATTGTACATGTTGCTTCTTAATAATGGAACCTTCGCTGATAATCCGCACAGATGACATTTACACTAGGGTGATGCCTATTTATTTTCATTGCGATACATGGCTTGCCATGTACGTGAAGAAGATGTTACATTTCCATATTTGTTTGGATTTTCTACAAGACAAGCCACTCTCCGATCTATCATCCATCACACCGTCTCGGTATTTCAGCACATGAGCAGTCATCAAATATTAGATATTTCTTTGGTTGACACAAACATACGATATTAACTGAGCTATTTGAGTCTGCTTCTCCACTCCGCAGAGGGGTATCCCTAATTCTGACCATATCATGAACCTAAAGTTTAGACCTGACACTGTTCCCATTCATTACCATTCATTATCATTTCCCCCAAAAGCGCAAAGGTCCCCATACATAGCCACCCAATAATACGCAAAAGCTTAGACTCCTAGAAACCTGCAACACACTCCTTGGTATCATTTATGTTGCTGTAAAAGGATTCTCCCCACTCGCTGTTCTCCCTATGACCATCTACAACATATCCTCCCCATTCGAACCATCGCATGAACATCAATGCAACCCCCATGCCCATCTCCCGGAAACGCATTATCCAGCGCCATGTAATCCAATAAGTCCATGCCTCCCACGTTAACCCCGTCGGCCGTCTGCGTAATATTCACCTGACTATTGAGATCTTGGTAAAAGGCGGAGCCCGGAGGTAGATACCACATTTCATCGTTGCTGTTATTGTTACCCCAATCATTGTTACCCGAACCTGGTGCGCCGAATATCGAGTACGTGGAGTCGCCGTTGAAGGATGGGCCGCCGGGGGCTGCAGAATAGTGGGTGCCGGCGTAGAAATCACCTTGATTGAGGTCGTAGGGGGTGGCGGAAAGGTTGAGGTCTGTGTTGGGTCTGGTTAGAGTGGGGGTTCTGAGAGGTGTTGAGGTCGTGGACTTACCTGGAGCATTCGACAAGTGGTAACTTGGTAGGCCATCATTCCAATCTCCAACTGGATCAGCCGGATTCCGCCTCTGTCTCTTTGGATCCGATTCTTGAGGGAGTGCCGGAGTACGAGTTCTACTCGCAGTTTCTCCTGAAGGGGGAGGAACTTCAGGGGCGCTGATGAAGCGGCTTCGAAGTCGAGATGTCAAAGTTTCTAGTAAGTCCGCAAATCGGATGCCGAGATGGACATCATCGACGACACAGTTGCGGAGTGCATCAACAGCAGCATCCATAAGGCTGATACTTATCTCAACGTCATGTTTGGATGCTCCCAAAGCAAATGTTTTCAACAAAAACATGGCGCCACTGATAATTCTGAAGTATGTTCGAACAGGAGCATGCTTAAGGTAATCGTTCGGTAGTAGCCCCTCTACGACGGTACGTAGTAGGTTGCGACATCCCTCAACGACTTCTCTCACATATCCCTGGTCTGTAGCTCCAAACCCGCCGAGTCTTGCTAAAGGTAGCTTTCCAAAGTAATTTTGGGTCTCTGGGGACATGGCACTACCTACTGGTAAGCCCAAGTCATTGGCAGTGTTTGTTCGATTGGTTGCATTGCTCGTGCATCTTTCGACAACAGCCTGTAAGGAGAGAGAGTTGATGTATATTCTAACATACTCATACTCTATAGTCAGAATATGTCGAATGTATAGAGGTAATCCAAATCTGTCGAATTCGCGTTTCCATGAGCTTAACATTGGCTGGAAATCCTTAAGTAGATCTGTATAACTGCCGTCCTGGATGATCTTGGTCGTATGTTGCCTAGATCTGAATATTTTTTCATTTCCGATGCGCATAGCATTACTGATACCGGCCCAGCAATGGATAATTTGATCGTCCAATTCTAAGTCGGGGATATAGTTAAAATTTGTAGCAGAGGTTGTATTGGTTTCGGGAGTTTTACCGTCGGTTGATAATCTGCGTTTTCGTGGAGCAAGAGCAGGATCTGTTTTCCGCAGATTTTCAGGAACCATATTAGTCCAACCTAAACGTCCTGCTAATTGCGTAACATAGATTAGCAATAGACGTTTGATCCTTGCAGCTCTCAAACGATATGATTCCTCATTGTACTCTGGTCGTGTCATCTCTCCACCATCAGCCAACGATTCATCAATATCATCGAAAACACCTAATTCGTAGCCAAGACCCATGGCGGTACTCAGCAACATCCAACACATTCGATCACTTCTCCAAGCAGGTTCCAACCAACCTTCGATTCTTCGCCCACCAACACCACCAGGTAGACGGTGGCCACCCTCATCATCCGTATTGTAGGCGTCTTCCTTGTCAGGAATTGGTAACATAAGTTCATCAGTTGCTTCCGCGGGAGGAAAATGAAGAGCACGAGGATGCCACTCTGTTAAGACCATAAGACTTTCGATTGTACCAAGAGTTCGAAGACTTCCTTTTCGAAGTCCTCTCCATGGTGCAGTGCTTGATGTGAGAGAAGCCTCTGCCCCGGAACCGCAGAATCCACCACCAAATGCCTCTTGACCCCAAAGACATCTCTCAATCATGCCTCTCAAGTAGGTCCAAAGCTGTTCATGAATCGCGTGCGATCTACAATGTCCTCCGGCTCCAGATATCTTCATATACCGGCTCGAAATTGTCAATAATGTCACTGTAAGAATTGGTTCTTCGGTTAGAAGCATAGGGTGGGTGTATGGTTCCTTGAAGGTGGGAGGAGAGATGGGTGTTAGTGGTGACAAGAATTCATAATAGCTAAGCAACAATTAGCATTGGTATCAGTATATAGTAGGAAATCCTTACTAAGTTATGTATTGAATTGCTTCCACTGCGGTGAACCACCCTGCACGAACAAACCTAAATCTCGACCAAGCCTTGATTGCATCCTGGTATCCCAGATCATGGTCTCTCTCCAAAGGGATAGTACTACCAGATGATAATGTAGGGTCAATTGAAGCTTCTGGTCTTATAGTTGTGTGTCGCATGTGGCTTATAGGAAACGAAGTATGCTGAGGTGCAGGGCCTTGATAATTCTGTGAGGCAGACTGTGCTCTATGTCCAATTCTAGGAGATTCTTGGTTGTTACTATCAAGTCGTGGTCTTTTGTGGCCGGGACTATAGGAAATGTCAGTATCATTGCTTCATGAAAGGAAAGCATTCCCAAATCATCTAGCTAGATTCGACTAGGACCACATCCTCTCATCTGAGCATGAAAGACTGTAGTATTATGTGGAACGGCGATGGGACAGCAATTATTCCAGATGAAAGACTCAACATACTCATCAGTGGCAGCTTTGTAAAGGAGATCCAAAGCATCATGTGGGCCATACACCTCCTGCCTCATAACTTCTTGTGCCTCTGGATTTTCTACATTCTCGTCTCTTTCTTCTTGTTCCTGTGAATCCGATCGAGGTCTTCGCAATGGCTGGGTTCTTCCGATAGAACCACCTGGGGTAAGAGGTGGTCCAGTATCCAGACGTGCACTGTCTGGAAATGCACCAGTTGTTGATCGAGCAGAAGGGGGGGCTCCCATAGATGTTTGTCTGTAGGTGGCAGGAGGGGAACCAGAAACCATCTTTCGGCCATTGCGTGTTACATAGTCATCGGCAAACTCATTGTCAACACTATTCTCTCTACTCCCATCTGCCTTCCTCTTTCTTCTTGTAGCCGAAAAGTAGCATTCTTTGCTTTCACGTCGACATCGTACACATGGTGGATCACTTGGATTATCGACACTTCCTAAATCACATCTCACTTTGCGACGACGACTATAATTGTATTAGATCGGTCTGAGGTAAGATATGCAGATAAAATTGCTTACCATGGAATGCAAGCCTGGTAGATTCTTTTATGGTTCCCTCCTACTCAAAGATCAGTCAGTCTGCATATACAATTGTGCCAGTGATGCCTTGTGCGACAGTAGACATTGGGTAGACATTGGATAGAGCGTCGCAAGGTCCACTGACCATTTTGCGCCTTGGAATTCTGCTGACCAGTAGAAAGTGTGCCATCATTATTCCGTTCACTCTGTTTCTCCTGCTGTGTAAAATTAGTCGTCGGCGCCGACATGATAATAAAGTATTGAAGCTCTTCGCTTTCCCACGGTTTAGGCTTTGCGTTGTTTTCCGAGATAAGATCGTAAGGGCGTCGCAAAGCGTAAAATGGTGGATGGTGGGTGGTGGGGTGGATACAAAATCAACAATTGCAAGGAACTAATTAACCTTAAGCCTAGGTACTTGTACAAGAACTTACAAGTATTGTAGTACTCTAGCAAAGTTAAAAAGGAGGGACCCAATCATCAAGTCTTGAAGAGTAATAAATTGTGAGTTGGAGAAGAATGTTTTCTGAACGGAATTCCCATGTAGATGTTCCGAATCTTTATCTTATTAAGACCTTCCTGTAAAAGTAAAGAGTAATTATATTTAACTAGCCATTTTGGGTAAAGCTGTATATCCGAAGCTACCAATCTTTAATGTATATATGTATTTCTAATTCGGACAATTAAGGCTAAAATCAATCTTCGTATTCACTTCATTTGCATTTGCCAAAGTTTGATTGGACACATCCAGAGGATGGTAATAAAATATAAAATTTGAGTTACCCCTCCTTTCGTCTAACATCTAATTTGTATGACCTAGGGCTTTCAATCATCTAATAAGGGGAAGAAAACTTCAGAATCTTGTATGGACATTCTTGCATGGACATTCATACAAGCATGTCCAATTCTGAGTTCATTCAAAGGGTCAGATCCATAAGCAACATAATTATTTAGCATATCAATGGTTGATGATTTTTAATATTCTAAAGAAAAGACATGTACAATCTATTATAAAGCTCAAGCAATTAGGATGTCTTGGGGGCTATCAGAAGAGAGACAAGCTACATTACCTCTAAATACAAAATAGTTCTATTCCTTTGCTAAAATGGTCTTTCATCATTTCTTTTGGACATTTCTAGACTGCTGGTGAATGGACACCTACCTGAACTTCATTGGCTTTGCAAATTTCCATAAGTAATACAAATTCAGACCAAGTGGTATATAATTTGAAAGGAAAGTCTCTTACATCCCACCAAGAATGCCATCCATGTATATACCAAGAAACTACGGAACCTGGCTTCCAATACCTTGCTTTCAATACTCTATGCCCAAATCCCTAATTCAAAAATGCCATCCCTTCAATCTCATCATCGAAACTTAACATCTCATTCACTCCTATCATCCTCCCTCGTCCTCCCCAAACCCTCACCAGCTCTCTCCCCTCAATCTTTTTCTATACCCTCACCTTCCCAAAAGCCACCTCCCTCCTCCCCAAGTCAAACACCCCATACCAATTCCTTAAAAACCCACTTCCTAATATGATATTCTTGACTTGCCCATCCTCCCCATTCTCCTCTTCCCTCGCCATAAACAATGACACACATCTATGACCCCCTATATCTTCCCTATCCACTTCTAACGTGTATTCATAGGGCGTCAATGGGAATTCATGCTCCCCGAGATACAGCGTAATAACCGGTAAAGTTTCTCTCCGGGAACAAGGGATAGAGGGTGGGATATCGTATCCGTGGAGCTCCATTTCAAGATAGTTGTGCAGTGAAAAGACGAGAGAGGAGGGGAGCCCAATGCCGGGGTATGAGGTTTCGAGAAGCGCGATATAGGGGCGGAGGTTGTAGGAGGAGCATGTACCGGAGATGGTTAGGGATTTGCAGGGGATTTGCCAGCGGTTGGTTATTGGATCTAGGAGATTTGTGGATTGCTTTTGCGTTGAGGTGACGCTTAGGAGGGGAAGAGGTTTTAGGAGACCGGTGTAGAGGGTGTGGTTTATTGTGCCGAAGGTGAGGAGGCCAGGGGTGTCTAGGGTTTGGGGGAGGAGAAGAGTGAATAGTGGGTTTGGGAGTAGGTTCTGAGAGCGTAGATTGAGGAAAAGGTTCGAAATGGAGTTTGAAGAATAGTCGGATGAGGGGCCTAGTCCAATAAAGCCATCCCATTCCAGATTACCCCAATCGGGATCCGTGAATTGTCTTATACTATCGATGGCGCCGAATTGTTGTTGTAGAATTACAAGACCGGCGAAATTAATGGTATCGGAGGTTAAATTGCCAAATGTAGAACAGCGTCCATAGTCCATAGTAAAGAGAGTATCTGTCATTTCTTGCGTACTCGATAAGGAGTAGTTGTAGAGTTGGTTGTGAGAACTACATGTATTCGTGCAGTCGGTTGACAGCAGGAACATGTCATTGTCAGAGATAGAAAGAAGAGCTCGTGAATTCTGTCGTGGGCTCCCAACTTCTAGATCTATGACATATACAAGTTCATTCCAATCCTGTATTTTGATCAATATCATCATATAAGACCCGCTGTGTTGGAAGACTTACCCATTCCGGTACTCCACTCCCGTGATTTGCTTTCCTGTGACCAACTACTCCTTCCCTCGTGGCCGCCAAATACTCCTCATCATTCTTCACACCTCCAACTGGATTCTTTAACCTCTTCTGCCCCCCTTCACCATGATCGCCACTCCTTGAAGCCCGAGTCCTCTCTTCCTTCACTTCACTATTCCTATGACTATTAGATCTACTCCTCGCAATCCTATCTTCTCTCACCACTGCCCTTTTCGTTTGTGCAAAAGTCGAGTTTCTTGCTATAGAGTAGATGGGTGTTGAAAATATCTCCGCTTGAATTAATGTAGCTGTACATGCCACACAAACCATTCCTAAGTCCGAGATCTTCATGTTTTTGGCCTTCGGTGTATTTTCTTGTTGTTTCTTCCTTGTCTTCTATTGTTACTCACTCCGGATTGAAGCATATGAGTACCGACTGACTAAATAAGTCTTGCTTTGAGTAATAATCTGTGAATCACCGAAATCATCAAGATGATACCAGCAACAAGAACAAGTGAATGAATGCAAGAGAGGAACAAATATCTGAACAGCACACATACAACAGGTAAAAACGAAAAATAAAAAAACTAGGATATGAAACAAATCCTTCGAGAAATATACGGGACTATATCAACAGACAGACCTCTCCAACTTCATATAGTGTTGATTTTGAGGCATATCATTATTGCAGCTGCGCCACCCCTGACTTTTTGTCATATAAATTCCCTAATACCCACAGCTTATTTGTAGCCTTGTAGGCGGGTATGCAATAATGCGGCGATGGGTATATTTTTAATCTTATTCCATGGGTAGTAGCCTGGAATTGTTGGTTCGAACAAAATGATACCATTAGAATGAACATTTTGGCGAAACGTGATGGATAGAATTCCAGACATTCGGATAAGCGCTATGGTGGTGTCCAGGTTTAGATTGGCGCGGTGATTTGGCCTGCATTTAACCGCTCGAATTGCGATGCGACGTTCCAGGGGGGGGCGAGCACGTGCAGTGAACAAAAAAGTATGGGTCCGGTCTAGATCGTTGTAAGGTTCTAAAATGGTCAGTTGGCAATTTCGTGAATATGTCTTCGTATCATATCTCTCGCTCACTGCCCTCAAATTTGCCAAATTATTTTCCTCGTAGACTTAAAATGGCAATCTGTTCTTTCCATGCGTACTTTCGATACCGAAACCAAAAGTTAAATCTCATGGCAAAAACTGCGTCGTTAAGCGAATTATATATTATATCCTGCAGCAAGAGCCGATACTCATAGGCCTAGGTGAAGTTCCAAAGACCAGCCAAACTACATGTGTGTCGTAAAGGGTGGATTGGGCGCAAGTAGACGAGTATACTTCCTAATAATACCCTCATCAGCGGATCTAATGCATATAGTACTCCCGCTAATGTAATATCATACCCGTGCCTGTAAGCTAGAAGACGATGCTGGCAATTATGAAGATTATGTAGGTTATTGCCCTGCTATAATGCTCTATTTTCATAATAGCTTGTGAATCAACTACGGCAAATCGATAGTGATGCTTCCATTGATCTTTGACGCACCTATCCCTAATCTTTTCTCGACAGCGAATTGGGATTCCCGATCTTTTAGACTGTAGTCAAACAATGAAGGACTCTTAGATTCGTTTGTGTATCAAGACCATTTGGTATGCTGGATTTATCTGGTACATCAAATACACTCAAAACGCTAGATTAAATACAACGATTCACAACTTTCTGAACATTGAAAGCTTTCGGATCTGGGCTGCAGCCCAGGCGATTGATAATTATGCAGTGAATTGTTTATAATCGTGCCGTCAAAGGGTGGTAGAGCAAGAAATACGCCATTAGCCGTCAACAGAACCACCCCAAACATACACATTGTGCAAGACTGACTGATTGTGAGGTAGATAAGTATTGAGATTTATGGTACTTGCAAACTGTACTGTTTGGAAAGGGGTATCTGTTATCGAGGTCTCTTACAGGTACCGGCACTACTTGTGATGAGTTCAACTTTGACAAGTTGTGGGCATGATTAGCCCCATCTATCTAGTGGAGACGCTTCTCGTTGCGACCTTCGGGAGTGTTTATCAGGATCTAAATCGACCGCGAGCACTAGCGCCGGATAGCCGTAAACTGACAGGATATTCGAATCACCATGTTCGAATCCTCTCTTCAAAAAGGCCGAGATGACTGCAGACTTGTGATAAACATAGGAGACATTCTTTGTCAAAACTCATGTTCGTCGAACAACTCATGGAGAAATTTATATGCCCACCTGGTACACATATTGATCCGGCCGTGATCCAGTTATTAGCGAGAATTGTCAGACAGCTTGATGGACAACGCAGCTGTGAACGTCGTTTGATCAATTATTTGTGGCAGTCAGGAAGGCATTATCTCGCCATCTATGCCCTCGCGTTTTATCAAAACATTCGACAAAAACGATACACAAAAGCTCAAAGGCTAGCGTGGTTGGAATGGAATGCACAGGACTACTGCAAATTCCCAATGTCAATGAAGATGTTTTTATCGCATCCACGATTATAAAGTCTGATCCATAATAGGGATGTGTTCTGGATTGTAACCACCATAATCCGTCAGGAGTGGTCTTAAGGGCGCCATCGAAACTCTTGTAGAGGTGGCGAAGAGCCCAAATCTTGTTGCATATCCTTATTCCTGGGCAAAGGGTAATCCCCGCTCGTGCTTCATAATCAAATTGGCAAAGAGAATGTACATAAAGTAGTTCGTCCTACGTACCGATGGCATCATTAGCAAATCCTAGCCAATTCGCTTGAGTATCAATCCATTATCGTGAAAAGAGGAATCGGAAAACTGTCGCGAAGACCCTCGTATAGGCGATGACGGTTAATACCAGTACGTTCCTACCAATATTGACATCTTCCGAGAATGGAAGCGGCCTCAATATAACAAGTTCGAAGACCCACATACCATTACTTACTCTGTAAATAAAGTGAATGTTGTCGAAACATGTCATAAACTTTCGCTCTCTACTCCCTTCTGACACCTTGATCAAGTATAGCACAGTCACACTCGAGAGCACGTTTTCAAGTTGTGGGCTTCCGCAAATTTGGACAGAATTATTGATTTCGAGCATTAAATATGTCGGCCCTCTCCTCTTGCGCCCATGTGTGGATTCAACAAAGCCAATTAGGAGAACTTCCGCCACTTTATCTCAGCAGCCGCTCATCAGAGTCCAAATTGAAGCATATGGAACACCAATGGGACCAAGTTATTCAACAGTCCCGAGATATGCATGGTGCAGAGGCCTTGGACATGATAATGCTCCAAGAAGAGTTGGAGAAGGGGATGTCGAAGGAAAAGAGAATTGCGGTACAAAATTCCGTCATCAGTGTGAAAGATGCAGAAAGGAGAGCTGTGTTGACTCAGGGCCCCCTTGGATGCAAAATGGCGGATTCCGTAAGAACTGAATGGAACAGACCCTCTTGGCATGAAAAGACGCTAAACGTTCCGTTCTATTCTGATTTATTCTGATTTTATATATATTTTTTGGTGGTGCGGATTAAAAAGTGAAGATTGCTAAAAGGTGTCTTCATTGATCTGTTGAATATTCTGTATTTTCTACAGAGCCTTATAGGCTATCATAGCCTATAGTTTCAAAATAAAATCCGGAACTATCTCTACCTCCGCTTTGACTCCACTTTGAAGCTATTCCCACTTTCGCTTAGCAAACCATTCAAAAAATAAAGCTATCCTTTAATCGATGATGATCTTCTAAAAAGCTTTCAATCCCTATTTAAGATCTTCAACTTGCTCCACTTCTATTCATTCAATCAAGATATATGAAGATTTTAGCATCCGAGTGATAAAATGGTTCCGGGTTATTCTATACTATTCCTATAAAATATAACTTTTCCGGAATCCGGGTTTTTTAAAAAGAGCAGGAGAGCCAGGAATAAATGCTAGAATTTTGCATCCAAGGGGGCCCTGAGGTCTGGTTGGCGAGGTTTCCGGGATTTATGCTAAGAACCGATAGATTGGCGGCTACTAGAGTCACGGATACGAAGAAAAGGCCGTGGCCGTGGGTGGTTGGCAACCATGGCTTAGGGAATGGAAGTTCTGGTGATTCAAGTACGAGGAGTCGATGTGGGGAGGCAATCGATATAAGACATAATATGTTGACTGACGAAAGATATATAAAGCAGTGCGCTGATTTCCGGTGGCAAAAAATGAAACAGGTAGTCGTCATTTTTGCATAAGCAAAGATAACTTCCGTCTATGCGTTATCCCCAGAACGTATCCGAAGTTTGGCGCGAACTGATATCAATAAATTGCCGGATGCCGGGCTCTTGGTTTTTTCAACCTGCCGCTCTAGCCAATTTTTGTGATGTGCGGCCGCTTTGCGCATCCTTTTCAACTTCATTTGATACCCCTTTCTCATCCTTTACTTCCCGCATGAGACCTGTAGGATAACAATTATCAATACTCTTTCCGTATTAACGGAGTCAAACATATTTTTGAAGGTCTTTGGCAACATTGCCTTCAAACGGGTGAGGAGTCGAAACGGAGCCATTCAATGTTCGAGACAGTGTTGGACAATGAGAACTCAAGTTCAAAATAGTGGTATTGAACAATAAAGATCGACCATGTAAAGAGTCAAGTCCACCATCAAGTTTTAAGTGAAGAAGGTCTTGTGTATGGGTGTTGTTACCGGGAACATTTGAGGTGGCCGGGGATCAATCGATCTCCAAGTAGATATTGACAAAGTCTGTTTTGGTATCTGAATAGTCTATTTTGGTATATTCAGTTGGAGTAGAATCCTCTCCTTCGAAGGAAATATGCAGTAATTTATTTTTTGAGACTCATTCATTATAGGAATAGACTATATTGGGGTTTGCAGTGGTATGCCTGGTCAGCTTAGCCACAAGAAATTGCTTGATTCAATAGCCATTCTCGTAAGAAATGTGGTGTTTAATTTGCCCCTCCCCCCCTCAAGTGGTTTCCTTCCCAATAGGCGACCAGTAAGCATATCAATTCTGAAAATATATCGAAAAATATGACCAGAGCAGCCACTCGAATCATATTGGCTCCAATGCATGCATTGACCGGTAAGTTCAAGGAATTCGTGTATGTCACTATCGTTCCAATAATGTAGTTCAAGAATTACCTTATGAATCAAATGAAAACTTCATTCAAAGCAGGAAAAAACCAGGGTCATTTATTATCAGCCAGACCCCTTTGTTATTCATTTTTTTTGGTACGTATGTGGGCCTCAAACGGCTTGGTTTATGAAGTGATGGGACTTCAGATGATTTGATGATCCTGATGGGTAAGGATTGCAAACAGATCGAAGGTGGCATCAATGCTAAGAAAACCAATCTTATTATCAAAGAGTTTCTTCACAGAGATTCTTCACGAACTCCAAACACCTGCACTTGAACATCTTGAGACGCTTTTGTCTCTTGCTATACTCTAGCATGGCAAGCTACTGCTTTCAAAGTACGGCAATGAACTTGAAAAGGAGATTTTTCAGTGTAGGTAGGTCAGCGAGATCACAAGCTACAATATCATCCCCAAAACCTGTTATTACACAT
This sequence comes from Sclerotinia borealis F-4128, assembly GCA_000503235.1. Taxonomy (NCBI): domain Eukaryota; kingdom Fungi; phylum Ascomycota; class Leotiomycetes; order Helotiales; family Sclerotiniaceae; genus Sclerotinia; species Sclerotinia borealis. Next base: position 49,403 of record KI628579.1, on the reverse strand, counting down.
AACCGCTTCGGAATACGACACCTCATCAACCGTTCACCTGCACCCAAATATCTAGCTTCATCGCTCGCAAATCTAGCTGCATCAATCACTAGAGAGACAGAAAGACTCAATGCGTACTTGAAAGATAAGCTTCGACGTCAATTCTGCGGTGGCATTTCCAAGACTACCCGAAGATTTGAGAAAGTCGAGAGAGGAAATAATCATGGCTACAAAGGAGTTGGGTGATCTTGTTAAGGGAGCGAAAGAAGGACTTAGATGGTTGGCTTGGGATGTATGTATATTTTCCATACATTTAAAACAATAATTAACTAATCATTTGCAGTTCTACGACGTACTTTCGCTTGGAGCCATATATCATTATGGTATAGGTACAAGCATAAGCCTCGTTTCTCTTTGGTCAAATAAACGTAATTTTTGGATAGCCAAAGCCTTTCCACTACAACGCACTGTGACTTTTGAAGAAAATGCGCAGAAAGTTGGATTGGACGTCAACGTAAGAAGATTCATGCGCCATGCGATGACAAAAAGGATATTCCAGGAGGTTGAGCCAGAAGTAGTAGCACATACAGTTGCTAGTAAGATGTTAGCAGAAGATCAGTCGATGATGGACTGGGTTGGAGTTTGTGTGGAGGAAGTTTGGCCGGTACGTTGATATTCCGAGTTGACAGTGTTCCTACTTCCTTCATGGATTGACTCCTTCTAGGGTGCAGAAAGAACAATAGAGGCCCTCACACAGTATCCTTCAGCCTCCGAGCTCACTCAGACAGGCTTTTGTCTCGCCAACGGAACTACTAATAGGTATTGAACCTCTGTTCGCCCCCCTCGGAAAATGCCCTCTTCGTGCAAAACGTTTCGGGAAAGCCATGACATCTTTCACCAGCGGCAAAGGCTACGAAGTATCTCACCTGATCGACAATTATGACTGGGCTTCCTTCAACTCTCATTCCGGTACCATCGTGGATCTCGGCGGTTCTCATGGTTTCGTCTGCATAGAATTAGCCAGAAGATTCTCCAACCTCAAGCTCATTGTCCAAGATTTGTCAATAACAATCGCGACTGCACCTGCGCTTGATGCCTCCCTGTCGACCAGAATCATGTACATGGTCCATGATTTCCATAATCCTCAACCCATCAAAAACGCAGATGTACATTTGATCCGTTGAATTGTGTATTACCACAGGAATAAATGCGCAGCAAATATGCCATGTCAACACAAACCAGCATCAAAGAAAGGAGCAAGAGTTCTTATCGACGATTATTGTCTCCCCGAGGCGGGAAAATATTATACAGCAGTGGAGGTAAAAGCTATGAGGACTATGGATTTGAACATGTTGTCAACTTTGAATGCCCAAGAGAGAGGAGAAAGTGATTGGGACGAGTTGTTCGGCGGAGTCAAGGGCTTTAGGTTTTTGGGGGTGAAGAGACCAGTTGGATGTAGAATGAGCTTGATTGAGGCGGTTTGGGAAGGAGAGGAAAGTGATGAATAGTAGTGGAAACTATCCTGCTGAGAAGATATCTTGATTATCAGCTAGGTATCAAGATGATTAATGTCGAAAACAGCTCGGCCGACTTTTGTACAGACAACAATATTAACCTTAAATCCTTAGTGTCTCAGATGCATACTAAAAAGACTAAAAACCCCAAGAAAACAAACAAAGTGAAAACTCGGCTCAGCGACATTTTAAGCCCGTCGTCTTTAATTACTTTTGATCAAAAGATGCCCTAGACTCCCTACCCACCGACGCCTATCCATGCATCACTCGGGTATTGCCAATTTGACATACAACATAAAAAGTGCTAGCCACAAATAACCCGCATCCCGCAAGAAATAATCAGAGCATATCCGTATTCGGAACCCAAAATAAAACTTCCTGGTCTGCCGTAGCGAAATGGTTGTACTTGGGGTTGAAAGCTACAATTGCCGAATCTCCTGCATATTCCAACTCATGCAATGGGTCGAGCAGTCGAGTTGTCGTAGCTGCAAGTGTATCCCATACCAACACATTCTTGCCTCGGGATCCACTGATTACATATCTTCCATCGGGAGTAAAACAGCAGTCTCCTGTACTGGTGTGGATATATTCACTCGATGAAGGATCCAAATTATCTGGATTGTGGTCGCCTGCTCCTAATCTTCTTGCACCGCCTCTATCCCTCCTCAAAAATGCCTTTAGATGTCCATCAAATGCATCCAATAAGAAGTGGCCATTCCCGGTCGTGCCTAGTAATAAGTGTTTCCCATCATTCGAAAATGCCAGTTTGTTCCACCCTCTTCCAATTGCTTGCGGAGAAAATTCTTGACAAAATGGTAATATGTCAAAGGTAGCAAAAGGCTCCTTATCGAAGTTGCGGAAGTCATAAAGTAAAATGGACTGAGCAAGCGGAGAAGCAGTTGCAAATACGTTTCCGGAAGGGTCCCATGCGGCGAGATGAACACCAGTAAGATTCAGAATACCAGCTGGGTTGTTGGAAGCTGCATCCCATATTCGAAGAGTGTTGTCTTCAGAGCAAGAAATGAAATTGTCCTGGCCCGGGTGGAGCGATAGACATGTGACATTTTGCTCATGGCCTTCAAAGTAACGTATGTAGGAGTTATCATGGGCTGAAAGGTAACGTATTTTATCTATGTTTTTGCTTATTAGCTTTGCTTTGCTATGACTGGAAGTTAGGTTGTAACTTGCGGTCTTTCTTAGTACTAGAATGTATTATACAATGTTCGGCATGGCCAAACATTGCATGATTACACCCATACTTGGCACTAATATTCATCTTTGAGTGTCTCCCATCGAGAACATCATAAATTTGCATAGTATTATCAGTTTCTGATGTGATAAGCTGACTGCCATTGTCATTGAAGTTAACAGACTGTATGAAGTTAAAACTGGGGGGAGTTTGGCCCTTGTCTGCAGGTGTCGGAGAATGGCGGAAGAGCTTGATGAATTAGTAATTACTCTTGGCTGACTAGCTGGCTAGAATCAAACTCACCTTGACCGGATTGTACAGAGAGATCATCTCCGTGAGTTTGGCGGTTGATGGGGCTGATGAAACTCCATTTACTTTCAATATGGAATTCCCGTTTGCTCCTATCGGAGAGTCAATCATCATAGGAGTGGATGACATATTGTTTGTTGATACCGGTAGCCTTTATTTTATTTTACTGTGGTATAAATAAACTTCAGGAAGAAGAACATGTTTTGATCTTGATTTTGACTTCGACCAAAATACCTAAGACCAGCAGAATTCAAAAGACTTCATTCACTTTGTTCCAATTTGATATCACCACGTGACTCAGGCTAGATATGATACCTACAGTACTTCTCTTCTTCTTTATCGGGGTCCGCCCCACCATCTACGCGCTACTCCGAGGAAGGATGATGAAATGCGGTGATAGAGGTCTGCAGAAAGCTCCAGCTCCGACCCTCGGCCTCTTGCTACATTGCGATAAAAATATTATTTATACAAAAGAGCTTCGTATAACACAACACAGTCAGCTTTCATTATAGACGTTTGTATTCTATCTCCACTCCCGGGGCGTATTCTTTCTTTTTCACACTCTGTAACTATCTTGAAAGCGAACATCTACCTGTTTAAACGTCTCCAAATCTGGTTAAGCATAGCAATTTCTATAATAAGGGTAGGAGCGGGGAGAACAGCAAAATGTCTACGACTTTAGGGTGCGCTTCCCAGATTGTCCCCAAGTTTTTATATATTGACCCAAGGAACTAGAGCCTTTGTCGCCGGTGGAATAGCAGCATGCGGAGCTGTAACTGCAACTCATCCCTTCGAAACTGTGAAGATCCGGTAAGAATACCAATTTCGGACACAAGACACCGCACCGCGAAGTTACTAATGTGAAACCACAGCATGCAATTGCAAGGCGAACTCCAGGAGAAAGGACTCCAACCGCGACTATACAAAGGGCCTATTCACGGTGTCACAACTATTGTACGGAATGAGGGCATCAAAGGCATATATCGAGGAATCGGCGCTGCGTATATTTATCAGATGATCCTCAATGGATGCAGGTTAGGCTTTTACGAACCTATACGAGGAACTATTACTGGCGCATTATTTGATGATTCGAAAATACAAAGTTTGGGAATAAATATCTTCTCGGGAGCAACATCGGGGATATTGGGTGCTGCAGCAGGAAGTCCATTTTTCTTGGTCAAGACGAGATTACAGAGTTTCTCACCACAAGCGCCAGTAGGCACACAACATGGTTATAAGAATGCTATGGATGGAATGAAAAAGATCTACGGAGCGGAAGGGGTAAATGGACTTTACAGAGGAGTGGGAGCCGCCATGGTTCGGACAGGCTTTGGAAGCTCTGTCCAGCTACCAACATATTTCTTCGCAAAGCGGAGACTTGTGAAGCACCTAGGAATGAAGGAGGGGCCAGCATTGCATCTTGCAAGTAGTACAGCTAGTGGGTTTGTGGTATGCTGCGTTATGCACCCACCAGGTAAGCAGATTTTGATTGGTAAAACATACTTTCTGATGCTAATTCTCTCAGACACTATCATGTCGCGTATGTACAACCAGACCGGCAATCTGTACTCAGGTATTCTTGATTGCCTGGCAAAGACCGTGAAGACTGAAGGAGTCTTCGCTATTTACAAAGGTTTCTTGCCACACTTGGCTAGAATATTACCTCATACCATCTTAACCCTTAGCTTGGCGGAGCAAACCAACAAGCTGATGCGAAAATTTGAGAATCGAATCCTCCCTGCTTCGATAAAGGATCAGGTTTAGAATAATTACTAAATACCCTAGACTATTTGCAGGCTGCGTTAGACCACGTTGTATACCCTCATTTAGATTATATAGTGCATTTTCCTCGCGGGCAACCAGGAAGAATAATCGGTGTTCAAACACGGGACTTTTGGGATGTTTTTAAAATGATGATAGAATATCGTCAAGCGTTTTCATCCGTTGATAGATCTTGAGCATCCATAACATAGAACAGTATCTGAACTGATATTTTCTCTTGATGGCCGTGAATCTGGATTTTGATCGCCGCCCCAACCATAGATACCATCAGTGCCCTCTGCGACAGGAAGCCCGCAAAGCCCACAACCCTTCGATGTGTCATCAGTCGTAGGTTTCAATTTGCTTGATGTTCTAACAACATTGGCAACTATACTCGGGAAATTTTCTTCAACAGATTCGAAATACTGTGCCATTAAATCATCGATCGTTGTTGATTTTGAGGAAGCAGATATATGGGAAGGAGGCTGTTGATACACCACTAAATCCGAAAGAGGTATGGTTGAGGAGGAAAATGTCATGATCTCTTTCTTAAGAATATCTCGTAAAGGATAATTCAAGCCTATTCCGTATGGTGATGGACCATCGGAGACTTGCCATGGTAAAGAGAAGCCGCGCCCTTTGGCCGTTTCAGTGAGCGTCTTTTCTGCTAGTCGTGTAGTAGTATCACCGAATAATATGCTCTCGCAATCATTTCTTTTGGCGACATCCACTAGGAGTCTATTTAACAGCGTAGACACGATATCGGCCCTTGAGGTTGCAGATGACATTGAGGAAACAATTCTTTGCAGGTCCAGACTTGAGGCTCTATTTCCCTGAGTAGGAAGGTCAGATATTCCCAAAGATGCCCAATTAATACCTTCCAGTTGTAAGGCTTCCTGAAGTCCGTAACTTGTATATGAATGCTTGGGGTATTGGGTCTCGTATTTTTGTAATAAAGCAGCAGAGGCTTCTCTGTCTGTATCATCCAGGTAAAGGTCGATATGTACAACGAACAATTCATATGATGCCCGATTCATTCGCTCGTGTTGGGTTTGGAGATGTCCATCTAGCATATGGAGCAAGCATGACGACGAAGGCCCGAAGGAAAGTGGTAGTAATAATTTCTGTGGAACTTTCGAAAATCGTTTGCCTTTATAGGTTTCCATGCGCTTCACTGCCTTTGTTTTGATATACTGTGAGAAGCATTTTCTGCCGGAAAACAGCTATTAGTATAACTCTTTTCCAATGCTGCAAGGTAGGACGAACTGGCAAACTGATTCTGATCGGATCTGGAGTGTCGCCTGAAATTCGTTACATTTCTTGCAGATTAAACTTGGTTGTTCCGCAGAAAGGTGCACTTCTTCGGAATTTGTCGTCGCCATCGCCATCTTGTTCACTTAATTCAAATCGTTTGATGTTTCAAGTATATAAAATGTTTCTTATTTGTGCAAATCAAGAAGAACTTTGACATTTATGGAGACGAGGCTGGGGCAAAATATTGCCCGAGCATGTGTAAATTTAGCCATATCAAGCTAGCCTGATCTGTGCCTTACGTTTCCTAAACCCGCAATGGAGCTCTTTTATCATCATGAGAGATTTCTAGTCAAATAAGTCAACTTGACTCAATAGCAAACTTTTCATATATTGTGCGAATATTTGGAAGCTGATCGTCTGCATGTAAAGGCGAACGACAACATTGTTTCCATTCCAGAATATCCACATCTTGTTATCTAGGTACTAAAGTAACTCTCATTCTGAGCCCGCGAGGCTACAGCAAGCATGCGAAGTTGGCTTCATGGGTTCCTCGCATTGGGACTGTCGACCCTGACAGTTGGTGCGTTGGAGGTCAAAATGGTATGTCTCAAAAGCAGAGATGAGGTGCTCGGTCTGACGGTGATAGCAGGATGAATCTAATGACAATCGACAAGTATGCGCCGGCATGTACGACCGGAAGACTTGGGGAGGCCCGGCTGAGCCTCATATATTAGTAAAATGGCTTCCAACTACACAAGACTCAGAAGATCCTGATCCAACTGCAAGTATGATTATTTTCGAATGGAGGGACTATGACCTCGTTGGTGTATTGCCAACCATAGACAGCATTCAGGTATGGGTCAACTTTATCAAATGTCCACTTACATCATCCGCTGATACTTGAATCTAGAAAGAATTCATTTGCGATCAGGAGAATATCAGCAATCGCTTCTGTAATAGCAATCAAACTGGGCAATTCCTCTTGGCGCCAAACGCAACGGAAAAGTCAAATAGTCAGCTCTACACTGCAGCGGTTCATCTTAACAGTACTGATCCACCAATCAATTATCCTATCAAAAAGACTGGATATTACTGTGTTGGTACAACTGGGTATTTGCCTTCAAATGTTAAATATACTGCGGTCGTGGAGTTCCGAAATGCCTATGGAGAGCTACCAGCAGCACAAATCCCAAAACTGCCATTTTACGGTATTATCACAATTGTCTATGCTGTCATTGGGATGTATGTTATACCACGCCCCCAATTTTTCATCATCGAAGCTAATGGTGGATTGACAGTCTTTGGGCATTTCTCTACGTGCAACATCGAGAAGATATTCGTCAGTAACCTTAATGAAGTCTGTTGTTCTTCATACTAATATCCCCTCAGTGCCAGTCCAGAACTATATTACGGCAATCATCGTTTTTCTGATAGTTGAGATGCTAATGACTTGGGGGTTCTACGGTAAGTTGATTTTCTAGTGCTACGGAGACTCTACTGACATATATAGACTACCTCAACCGATCTGGTAGCAATATCGGCTCAAAAGTAATGATGATTATTGTTGCTGTACTGAATGCAGGCCGTAATTCTTTCTCATTCTTCTTGCTTCTCATTGTATGCATGGGTTATGGTGTTGTCAAGCCCAGTTTAGGCAAGACAATGGTTTATGTCCGTTATCTCGCTGGAGCTCATTTCGTCTTTGGGTTGATTTATTCCATTGCGAGTTTGACGATTACTCCTGAACACGCTGGTAAGTTTCTTGGTTGCTAGTGAAATATGCTTTTGTTGATTGATTATAGGCCCACTGGTTTTGTTTGTTATTTTGCCTTTGGCTGGAACTCTTACAGCATTTTACGTGTGGACCCTCAATTCCCTCAACTTGACTATGAAGGATTTGAATGACCGCAAACAAACGACGAAAGCAAGCATGTATCGCAAACTCTGGTGGTGTATTCTTCTCTCGATCATCGTTATTTTCGGCTTCTTTTTCTTCAACTCATTTACTTTCGCTTCGGCTTCGGATCCGGACTTTGTTCCCTTTCATTGGAAGTCCAGATGGTTCATTCTCGATGGCTGGCTCAACATCGTCTACTTAGTCGACATTGCATTTGTGGCCTGGGTATGGAGACCCAGTGCTAACAACAGAAGGTTCGCTATGAGCGACGAGTTAGCGCAAGACGATGAGGGATTTGAGATCGCCGATTTTGGCGCCGAAGATGACGACGGAGACGACCCTGAGAATTCTGCAGCTCGCCGAGGTGACCGAACACAACCCGGTCAAGAAGGGGCAAGATATGATCCTCCCTCAGGAGCTAATACCGCAAAAGAAATTCCAAGAGAAAGTCTTGATGGGGAAACAATTTTTGCGGTTGGAGAAGATGGTGATCGCTGGTCGGATGATGACGATGACGATTCAGAGGCGGGAAAGAAACTTGTCGGTGGAAATTCGAAAAAAGACGCACACAATGGCTCGGACTCGGATTGAAAGGCTTCTCACCAATTGTGTATAATATTATAGGTCGGCGTTGGGTATCATTGGTCAAGAAATAAATACCATTTTATTTGCAGGCTCGGTGGATTCATCATAGCATTTGTACTTGTTTGTTCTTCTAACAACGTATTTAGCAATAGAATTTGTGAAATTATGGATGACCAAACTTCATATTTACAAATTTTCTGATCAGGTGGAATGTTAAAACGTGTCTGGGTGGTTGAAGAGGTTCCCGCTCTTGGAAATGTCTTGTTTATCCATCCTCGCTACCCCTATTTCAACACGAGTATTCATCCAATTTCATCCATCGATTATTGGAACTGCTCCATCCTCAGACCCAGAACCTCACTTAACGGTCTTTAAATGATAGTTGCTATTTCCTTGCTCTGACAACCACCAGCTTCTGCTAAAATTGGAGTATGAGGGCATTGAAGGTGTGTTCAGATTACTCGAGTAGGTTGGAATCTTAACCTTGATGATTCATTATTCAAATTGGGTTAGAATATTTTGTTGATTTATTATCCAAACCGGATTACTCAGTAGAACACTGCTGATTCAATGTACGCGTACGACCATGCAACTACAGCTCTCTCTGACAATACTGTGATTCCAAAACGTTTTTTATATAACCCTATTACTAAGAAAAATTGAGAGGCATGATGTCCAGTGATATCCAAGTTTTCAGAAGCATTGGGTTGAGCTCGTTCAAAACATCAGAAGCTTTGAATCTGAACTTTGTATAAAATTAAAGGAGACATCCATAAAGAGTCATCCATCCCATTCTGAGCCATTAAGTCCAACCTTCATACCTCAGCATCACTAGTTCCCCTCGCACGAATACAAACCGGCTCGCCCCCGCCATATAGTTCATTCCTTTCGACGTTCCATCTCCATCATTAATACTCCTCCCAAGCCCCACCGTAGTATTTTTCACCCGACTTTCAAACTCCCCATTATCCTTCAACGAATTGTGCATGCGCGGACTCGTCTTGATAAAATGTGCGAGGGCTGCTCCTTGGGCAATACCCATGTCGGTGATTAGGGGACGGAGCGCGCGCGGTACAGGCGAAGGCGCGGTCGCTGGGTGAGGTCAAGTGGGTTACGGCAGCGATGTGAAGCGGCCAAACAAAAAAAGAGGCGCCAGCTGCGGGAAAAGAGAAGGAAAGGGGTATGAGGCGAGTGGGGGTTGGTGTTGGGTGAAGATGAAGGATATGTTGGGGGTGCTGGGGTTGATGGGAACAGAGGCGTCGGGATAGAGGGTATAGAAGAGATAGCTGATGGTGTTAGGGGTTGAGGGTGGGTATTGTGGAGATTGTGGAGGGGATGAGGTGAGAAAAGCGAGGTAAAGTGGCTGGGAGATGAATATGGGTTGAGTGTTTGCGATTTACATAGCTCATACATTGGGGCTTCGAACACAAAAACCCATCGCGTAGTTTAATGAGTGTATTTGTGCTCAACCGATATCGAGCTATGTAGCTTGTGGATGTAAAAGGTGAAGGTCTGATATCAAAACCTTTGAGAATATACTGTCCAATTACCTCAATTTCTAATGATCCGTGAGTTTCGTATCGAGTACTTCACATGTACGCTATCCAGTAGCCGTAATATATGTCGTAAGAAACTTCAAAGATGAGATCCGTTGCTTCAATTTCTTCGCCCTGGACCGTCTCAGACTTCCAGTCTGGGGCAAAATTTAATGAATATTTGATGTAGCTCTTCATCGAGAGATAGTACAGTGGCAATAACGTGTTCGCTATCGTCTTGTTTGCCCGTTTGGAGATCAGATCGAAAGTACGCGAATTTGTCTAGCATGGAAAGCATTTTGAAGGCGGGATCCCTAGCGTTAAGCTGCTTGTATACCGTGGCTCGTAATGCCATAATTTCTGGCGGCATCAGTACCTCGCGCTGTAAAGCACTTATGAGGATATGGGTTGTTATCTGCATGAATAGACCAATCCCCGCTCGTGTTCTAAATTGTGAAGGGCCTCGAAGCTCAAGAAGCGTTGATGCCCCAGTGATATGTTCGGTCCATGCTTTCAGGAATAATCGGCTTGTACGTGTCTCTGTTTCGAATACAACCAATACCATAATTGAGAGCAATGTCCTATCTTTGGCCTCATAAACTGGTGATCTGAGTGTATCGTTGACACGCATTAAGGCAACTATGTGTTCGTAGCGAGCTTCGCCAAGTATCTAAGGTGAGTTGGTTCTATTAGCAAAGCTAGCAAGGTCAACAGCCGTCATACTGATCGATAAAGCTTCGTCCAACACTCCGTTGCGATATGGGTCCTTGAGGTAACTGGAATTCCCATAGGTTAGTCCGGATACTCCAGCCACAAAATTGGAGATGAAGTATGAGGTACCCTGATTAAAGAAAGATGGAGCTAATATGGCTCTTGGTCGTAGAGCTCTCAGGTTCTCGTGGAATTCAGATTTCTCGTCATCTCCGTAGCTTGACGATGGCGGCGATGTACTTCAACTTTGAGGTACCAGCTATTGAAGATGAAGCTCTAATTGTTGGTTTTGCTCTAGCTGCAATGGTTGTTCTTGTTCCCCGCGGCTTTTCTCCAATAGCCCTGACTCTCCTAGCCTTTTCCTCGGCTTTGGCTTTCTCGATGACAGCGAAACGTCCATTCCCAAATGCCAAATCGCACATGTTCCTATAGCCAGGACATATTTTTCTCGCTTTCGTAAAAAATTGGTACAGGTTAGTTGTTCCTGCCCCCACTGTACGAGACAAATAATCTGTTACCTCGCGCTCGTTTCCTCGTTTGACAGAATTGTACATCTAAATCTCAGGTGCGTAGCTTCGGTCAGGAGTGAGCCAGCCTGGGTATTTGGGCTTTTCTAAATGTTGTGACACCTCAGCTCGGTCCGGTACCAATGTAGCGGATTTTGAAAAGGCAAATCAAATGTATTAAAGGTCGGTGATTTTATACATACCCGAAATTTTCTCTCCCGACAATTTGCACACCCTTCTGAGGGTTTTCCACAATAAAACATGATGAGTGACGACTAAAAAACGATTCCTTTGGACACAATTGAAACCACAAAAACCATGATGAGCGACGACTAAGAAACAGTTCCTTTGGACACAATTGAGAATTAAAGCAATTTTGTCAATAGGTAGGAAGACCAAAGACGTTTTTACAAGTCATGCCACGGCTTTATTGCTTTGCTTGAAATTGCAAGCACATCAGCCGCGAGCGTTTGCTTCTGGCGCCTGCACAATTTTGAGGGTTCAAATGACGATAATGCAGATACACCTACCTAACTGTACCGCAGCAGCCTGAATTATTCGTTTAAACAGGCTTCTGTTCCCATTGAGTAGCATCTGAAGGCACAATTGTGTGGAAAATGAAGATACGGAAACCATGAACTTTGAGAGGTCTCGCACTGCATTCCCAATGTGGGATGCTTGTACTCCGTAGGTGATGCTACTGCATGACCCGCATGGCAACACTGTAAGCTCGCTGCTGTTGTCATCTCAATGGCTGTGTCGAAACAAGTATGGTACCGATGAAGAACTACTCGACGCTTCCCCATTATGATTTATTAGCATCAAGTTGATCAACAGGAAGCAAATCAAGCGATGCATTAGCTTAATCATCGGAGGCTGAGCCCTAACCCCATATGCATGTCAGCCACGTTCTGAACTCCATGCATACCCAATTAGGTTTAGTACCCAGCCATGCGATGCTGCACTGTCATTACGTGATGAGAATATCATGAAGTTGGTAGTGGTTTTTTGGGTTCTTTCAACTTTCTTATAGGTATCAATGTATGGGGTAGAATGATTGAGGTAAAAAGAAATGACTGAGGTGGTTGCGTATATAATGTTTGACTTTTCCTGCAGTTGTGTTATTTGCTTCTATCCTTCTATATCATCTAGTCGGTTGCAACTTCTCTAAACTTCAAGAACATCTTCATTATAATCAAGAACTGCATTGGAACTTACCCGTCTTCTATCTTTCACTTTAAGATCTCTAATCTAAGATCGCACTCTCCACTCTCAACCCTCAACTCTCAATCTAGCACTTTCTCCTCCAAGACACACGACCATGGCGATCACTTACCGCAACGGTGTCGGGATCGGCGAACTAGTCGTCTACATCCCTTCCCTCTTCCTCTCTATCCTCCTTGCCTTCCGTCACGGTTTCGGCCGCAGTTCGGGTTGGTACTTTCTCATAATATTCTGTCTCGCCCGGATAATCGGTCCCTGCATGTCTCTCGCCGCTATATCCTCTCCCTCAGTATCTCTCTTCACCGGCGCACTTATCTTACAAAATGTCGGCTTGTCTCCTTTGATTCTCGCTACTCTGGGTCTCTTGAGTCGCGTCTTGACTAGTATTAATCGAAATACACATACACTCGTTCAACCGAAATTACTAAAGCTCATTGAGATACTTACGTTGATTGGTTTGATCCTCGGTATTGTTGGCGGAATCAACGCGAGTGATGTGTATACTACGACTGGGATATGGATTCCGGGAACGGATAGCAAGGTTTCCAATATCCTTTTCATCGTTTCCTTTGTGGCTCTCCTGGTTACCACCATCCTTACGAGTTTCTCGATATCGCATGCGGAGAATGGGGAAAAGAGGATTCTACTCGCAATTGCTATCGCATTGCCTTTCCTATTCATTCGACTCCTGTATTCTATTCTTTCAACTTTCGTAGCACATTCTACGAAGTTCAACTCGTTCACAGGAAGCGTCTCCATATTGTTGTGTGTGGCGCTTCTTGAGGAACTAGTTATTGTGGTAATTTACTTGGGAATTGGAGTGACGTTAAAAGTTCAGCCAAAAAATATGGTTGCGAAGGGAGAATTGCAACGGGTTCCAGGGACGTCGGATAGTGAAGAACCGCTTGGCCAACAAAACCATCAGGGACAGAATCAGAATCAGAATCAGAATCAGAAATCTGGAGCAGGGACTGTGGTGTTGGGGATTGCAAAAAAGACGATTATTGGGAGGCTGGTTATGTCGTTTGTGCCAGAGAAAAGAGAGGATGTGGAGATGCAACGTTATGCTCGGAAGTAAAGAGGAGTAGAGAGGGTAGGGATGGTTTGAGGAAGCGTGGATGGGCTTGTTGTGTGTTTTTAGCGTTGGTGTTGGGAGGGTGGGAAATGGTTGGAATGTTCCTTTGTATATTTACTCTGACTCATAACTAGCTAGCCTGCATATAGAATTCCTTTAATCAATCTCAAAATCTCAATACGCGCTAGCTCCTGTTGACAGGAAAAGAAGTGTCCATATCACTGCTCGAGTGATCCTTCTAATCTTGTGTTTTTCAAGATTTCTGGTCGAATATACTGACTAAAATAGACCATACTGTCGAGGATATCTAAAGTATACCGATACATGTGTCTCGCATTTCATCTCTCTCTCTTCATTCATTCATTCATATTGAAGATTTCCTATTTAATTTCAACTCAAAAGTATTACTCTACATTGAACAAAAGACCTGGGCCCATGAATGCACTCTTCTATTGTATTAGGCTCAACAGGACTCTGGAGGAACTAATTTTACTACCCAGCATATTTCCTAGCCCATTGCATGAAACCCAACGAGAATGAAGAAAAGGCATCCCCCTTGAGACAAAAGTGCACTACACCCATGTCAATTCAACTCCCTAGTCACCATTTACTGATCATATCTTCTATCTCCATGGGACCAGGCTGATTATTCTGACACTAGATGTCTAGCTATTCAAGCGCCTTGTTATTATAGAATATCGACCTGTACTCTGGATGTATGACTAGGGGCAAAGCTGATCAATAATATTTTCCTTCGATACATCTCACCAACCTGATCTGAACCTCCCTTCCTTTTTCCTTTCCCTTCTCCCTCAAAACCCCGGATCAGCCCTAACCCTCGTCCTCTCAATGTCCATCACATATTTATATACTTTTCCCGTATTCAAATCCACCTCGCTTCTTCTTTTATGCCATAAATCAAGCGAGATACGATCGCGTACGAACGTGAATCAGTACTTGCTTTCAATTGGGATGAGGGGGGGGGCTGCTCGGGGTTACGATTTCTCTCGAGGCTTTGGGGGGTGATAGGAGGAAGTCTGGAGTGTGGGGGCATATATGTGACGGTTGTATGGTTGGAAAGGGGTGGGAAAAGGGACATGGGGGGAGAGGGAAGTGTACGAGGTAGGAAAGTGAGATGTAGGTTGAGCGGGTGGTGCATGTTTCTTCATCTTTGTAAGGGTAGAAGAAGATAAATTCAGTGGCGGTGTTAGTGGTGAGATATAGGAGGGTGGCTCTTGTTGTGATGCCAGATGTGACAGAACCAATTTGACCTTCCGAGATCTGCTTTTAGATCTCTAGTAGGCAATCTCGCGTAATTTACTAGATCGTACGGGCATGAGGCAGGATCTGACGCTCTATCCATTCAAGAAAAAAGTAGGAGAAATGAATTTATGACTTGTTGTGTACTCTTACTTTTGGTTTTAAAATCCGAGAGGTTGTGTTCAGTGCAGAAGTTTGTGTCAGATATTGGCCCGTCGGGGATCAATTTCCCAAGTTGAGGTACGTTTGGTAGAGGGGCTCTGGTTGTTGTAATTGTGGATTAAACTGGTTTTAAGGCAGCACCACAGGATTGGTAGAGAAAGATGTAGGGTCTGTACTGGTAGTAGTCGGTAGTGGATTGATTGAAGCTGGATTCGGGTCTATAATTGTAAGAATTTGCGGGCTTGGTGATAGGAATGATTGGTAAGTCAATTACCTACCTGATTCTGGCTGAAACGTTCGCACAAACCCCATATCATCTTGGATAATGAAAGGATTATTCCTTGATTGCCCTTGTTTCATGGAAGGCGTGATAGATGAAGAGCTTTGAGACGTAGAGGAACTTGGTGTAATAAGTTGTGTTCTGCGGCCAGTATGTGGAATATTTGCTAGCGTATTCGCAGCAGCAATTACAGATGAAGGGGTCAGATCTACAGTAGAGCTCGATGCAACTTGTTGATGAGCATGATGATCTGGTAGACTCGCTAGCGAGCGATGAATACTCGAGGTTATGCGAGCAAGTTCGTTTTCTTCTTCTTCCTTGCGTGAAATGAAGAGCTGTTGTGCCTTCGGAGATATAGCTGGATGGAAAGGAGGAGTCGAAGGATCATAAACAGTACGACTTGAGCTTGCTGGGTGACTTAGATGGACTGTGTGATTTTTGAACCGACTTAGATTCCCAATCATGGGAGGAGCAGCAGGATATTCATCATGTCTACCAGAAGATGACATGCCAGAATCGGGATATTCCCATGCGGAATGTTGAGGCGTTGAATTTGATGGCGAACTTAGATCAGGTATATTCCTCCTCAGTGTCGCAAAGTAGTGAGATTTCGCGGGGTCATAAAGATTCTCCAATGATGGGTCACGATCAGTTCTATCACTTCCCAATCTTGGGTCGTAATCAGAACGCGGCATTTGACCCTGTGCTGAGTCCCTTCTTTCTGGAACAGATGGAATGAAGCTTCCAGAAGCCTGAACCGAATGCAAAGTTGCATATTGATTTTCGTGGGATGTGGACCGCAATGGCCAAGGTGTATACACACCGCTATTGTAGATATCTGGCGAACCTCCAGGCACTTGGTTGACAGAAGCAGATGTATGAATCGGGTTTTGGTGACTAGCCTGTGCAGAGTAAAATGAAATCGAAGGTGCGACAGACTGGCATTCAAAGCTAGTAGAATCGTTGTTCCTGTCCTTGTTGGTTGGTGAATTGCTAACACGTCGTGGGCTTGGTGATACTGAAACTCCTGTCGTCATCCAAGATTTCTGAGGAGAACCGGCAAAAGCATTTGAGGTAGCATTGGTAGAAATTATTTCTTCGGCAGGCGATTGTTTCGTAGGCTTTTTACTAGCCTTCTGCCTGACTTCAGTATTCGCATTTGAGGCAATCCTAGCCAAAGCTCTTGTGTTTGATGTTGGCTCCCTCCTAGGACTTTGACTAAAATCCGGCTCCGCAAAAATCTGCGCCCAAAGTAGCTCTCCCGCTTCTTCCAAAGCGCCCACAGCACCCCTTTCAAATGCTGTTAAGAGATCATAGACTTTTTTGCCGTTTGGTGATATATCATTGAGATTTCTTCGAGATCTGGCTGGTAAAGCCTCAATCGCGCGGAGTTCGTTGACTTGTGGATTATTATTAGCTTTGAGGCTGCGTGGCTTGTAGTCTTTGAGATATTATGGTGTTATGGATGAAAAATAAGGAAAGAAAATATAACATACCTGTTGGTTCTCGACGGAATCTGTCTTTGACGGCTTTTATGCGACGATCTCGAAGGAGACGAGGTACGTCATCTTCGTCTTCAGACATATTGGAAATACAATTGCAAGCTACCTATGGATGGAGAGCAAAGAGAAGCAACGAGTTACGTCCAATAAGGATGAAAGTAAGCAGGGTAGGTCGGTGGATAATGAGCTTCAAAAATCAACAATATGTGTAAACTAGAAGAAGAGGACAAATAGCGACCATGCGAAAATGTTGAGAGATTCTATAGCGGGAAATTCAATTATTGCTTTTTACAAGAGGGTGCAGTACGGGATGGAGTGAAGCAGTAGATGGGATGAAGGTCTACAGCCTAATCACCCCTCCAGATTCACCTTTCAATCCTTCTCATATAAGCCCAAATTAAATGGCATTACCGGCCTGGAATCGAATTCGCTATTGCTCATATGTTTCAATTGTCAAATGGCCAATTTTCATTGGTTTTCTCATCTTCTCGAGCGTTACTTTCTTTGCTTGTGTCTGTGTATATGTGTACACATATACATAAATGTCATTGCTGTACACTGGTTTATCTACTAACCATGATGCGTGTGAAACACAAAATGGAAGATGTCATTTCTTTTGCCCTTTCTAATAGGACATGAGGTTATATTGGTTAGACGCGACGGTAAGCGCGGAATAAGCGACGACAATGAGGTACTGAGAGTTTCACTCTCTTGCGAAATAAATGTGGCGCGGGCGCGTTAAGGATACAGAGAAGATGGTTTTGACAAGAGAAGTAATTTCAAACTTTTTCCAATCGTATTCAATAATGCTTATTACCTCCTTTCTCTTGTGAGTGTAATTTGGTTTTTGTGTGCACTTCAGAACTATTTTTTTGGTCGACTTTTCGAAAGTCTGGAGGATATACGATCCAGATCACACGTAAAGCAATATATATCTACAGTACACGGCGCCGTCGCCGTCGAGGACACAAGGAATGAAGAAGAGACAACATAGAACTGATTTTGAAGAAACGCGATGTTGAAAAAAAGATTTGCGCATCCTTGGCAGACAGAATCTAAATGGATACTATGATGGCCAAAGAACTGGCGACGCTCAAAACAATATTGCAGCAAAACCATATGCTAAGCATTGTTCCTTAAACCCGACTGAAATAATTCATAGCAAGCACACGAGAATCAATTTTCGTTTCGAATAGAAGCCATACAACCACTACGTAATGAATGACCTTTACCGCATCCGTTAACTTTGCATTTCGGTAAAACCCCAAGAATTACACGAGCATACGGTCTTCTATCAAATGGTGCTCCATGCATTATCAATGGGAAGCGCAACGCCATTAATCGCCCTCGCTCCATCGCTTGCAAGATACAGAATCGCTTCAGCCACTGCTGAAACAGAAATTGGAGGGTTTTCACCAGGTTTGATGTGAAGAGCTTGCACCGGCCTATAAAGTCGTCAGTTTAAAGGGAATAATGGTAAGTTAGACTTGATAATATTACGCAAGTATGCCGTACGCTTCTTGATCGAAGCACTCTTGGTTCATTGAACTGGCAATGTTGGTCATTACGCCTAGAATATGTATCAGTGTGTTAAGAGAGGAGTTTGAATTAGAAAAAGGGCAATCCTGACCTCCGGGACAAACAGCATTACATCTAATGCCCTCATCCCTAAATCTGAATGCAGTGTTCTTGGTCACTCCCAACTATAAACTTGTTAGCTCTGACGGCTCACAGCCTGTTCATTAGAAGAAAGCGAACCAATCCGTGCTTTGAAGCTGTATAAGCAACCCCTGCTGAAGCACCACTCATTGCAGCTTTGCTAGCCACATTGATAATGACACCATTTTTCTTTGCTTTCATGACTGGTAGAACAGCTCTCATCAATTTAGTAGGAACTGTGAGATTGATTGCAATGACACGATCCCATTCACCATCCGTGACATTGTCTGCTGCAGCAAATGCGTCCATTACACCAGCTATATTGGCCAGGACGTCAATCTTGTCACTGGAGGCCTTGTTAGTATTTCTGGAGCATGTTTGGATGACCATGGCTCGCTCATGAAATCCGATCCACCAAGGATCAAAGAAGAGCACTTACCCAAATTCAGCAAGACATATCCTGACCACATAATCGCACTCTCCATCATTTCTCAAGTCTCCTCTATGGAAATGGAACTGCTCCAATCCAC
Source organism: Sclerotinia borealis F-4128 (assembly GCA_000503235.1). Lineage (NCBI taxonomy): Eukaryota > Fungi > Ascomycota > Leotiomycetes > Helotiales > Sclerotiniaceae > Sclerotinia > Sclerotinia borealis. Next base: position 30,471 of record KI628579.1, on the reverse strand, counting down.
ATATTAGTCAACAACCTTCCCTATTCCCGCATCTCTTATTGCCACGGAAAACAATTGCCAAACGTCAAGTGATGTGCACTCACCCTCTCCTGATCCTTCATCTCTAACTCATCATAATCCATTTCACTGATATCCACCCCCAATACCCTATACTGATGACTCAAAAATAATCTCGTCGTCTCCAGCCCCATCCCACTTGCGCATCCCGTCACAATGGCAACCTTATTAAATCCTACTCCGTCAACCATGTTTCTTGGTGGTAAATTCCAGTTGGCTCGAGGATGCCACTGATCCTGTGAATTCTGCTGTGTCATTTTAACGGTCCTCCGAGGTACATAGGTAGGAGTATTTTCGATAGCAGTTCTGGAATTTGGGTTACAGAATACGAGTCCGGACACGGGTCACGACATATCCGGACAGTGGACATCAATTTGAGGTGGGTATGTGATTAATGTTGACGTTGATTAAAAGGTTGTTTCTCATCCCACTCGGGCCTCAGATTGACCGAGTGATACGAATACGCTCGGAATAGGCTAGATAGACCTGACAAATTACCGTAAAACAGAATAAAGATATCTTGATTCGCCTTATGAAGTTGTTATGAAGATATACCCCAATTCCTTTGTTACCACATCGTCCGATATCGATGCGAGCCCGGGTAGATCAGAAGGGGGGGTTGGTGATAATTTTGAATACTGGATCCGAATGCAATTTTGCTTGTACTGTATATATCAATGGAGGGTCCCAGTCCATATGAAGTAGCTCGAGGACTTTTGATGTGTTATTAATTACTCGAGTTCATGTAAGGGATTGTAATAACGATCTGAGAAATTGACATGGGAATGAATTTACTCTACTCGAGTACGGTGAGGCACAGATGCAAAGATGCAAAGATGATAATAGGGATATACACAGGGTATTCATACTATAATATACTATAAATCCTTCTTAGTATTATGAGTATTTGTAATTTCATTACTTATAATTATCATGGATCAGATTGAAATTTATATATAAAACTAATTCTTATAGGTTTGTTAAGCTTTGATTTAATCGATGTATAAACATTATAGGGCTATTATAATGAATACTACTGGCACATTGTGGCTAAATACTGAACACTGAATACCGAACACTGAACAATGAACACTGAACGCTGAACTAAACTTCTGCTGAATATATATCCTCTGACTTCCAAATTCCAATATGACAAGGCTCCTTTCTTTTCTTCTCTTATCCCATCTTTCTCTTATTCAAACATCATCTTGAAGATTTCAGCCATATCCCATCTAAGCTTTTGAAGACGCCTCCGTCTCCTTAATCTTTTCAAATAACCTCAAGAACACTGCTGAGTCTTGGGCACCTCCGATCTCATACTTCCCCTGAATGGTGAAATTCGGTACTCCACTAATCGAATTCCTTCGCGCAGCTTCGACTTCTCTATCAACCTCTACTCCACCCTTCTCACTCTCCAACCATTCGTTGACTTCTTTCTCATCCAGTCCAGCTCGTACTGCAGAATTGCGCAACACTTCATGGTTTGTAATATCCCCTTCCTCTTCAAAATACGACTTGAACAACGATTCTACTACTTTCGTTTGCATGGCTGGCGACTTTGTCTTTCCCAACTGGATAATACGGTGACTATCCCTAGTAGCTCCTGTCTTCCCTCCAAAACTAAAATTGATACCAACATCATTTCCAATTTGCGAAAGTCGGTTGAAGGCTGCTGTCATTCTTTCCTCTCCAAAGCGAGAAAGATACCATGCTCGTTTATCAACACCTATTCGTGATGGTTAATCTCAGAATACTCCAATCACCAAAATATACAGGAATCTAGTTTTTACCTATTTTAGGCGCTTCTGGAGCGAGGTAAAATGGATGCCATGTGATACTAAACGTATCATGGGAATCAGGGTGTCGTTGTTTGTATGCAGTGATTCCTTGCTCAAGCTTTTGCTTTCCAACATAACACCAGGGACAAACGGTGTCGCTAACAATCTCAATATCGAATTTGGTCATCTTGCGCAACGTGGCCTTGAGCATCAGATAGTACTGGAGTGTGATAGAAAAATGGTAGTGGAGGGAATTAGGAGGAGGATTGAAGAATAGATGAAGCACAACAACAGCACAAGGGTAATTAATATGGAAGAAGAGGAAGCTGATGATTACTGATCAGAATGGGGAGATTAGAAATCAAAATTCAAATTCGGCATCCCATCCCATCACCCATGCAATGCTGACCCCGTTAAGTAATAGAAATAGATGAAACATGACTTTGTGTGAAATGTTTTTAAAGGCAAAGGAGCTTTACTCGAGTATTAAGAATATGAGAATAACTCAAAACTCAAGTACTTGTTTGATTGAGTTGTTGATGATTAATCATTTGTGTGGCTTGTGGTATGTGGTGGCTGAATACTGGTACACAAGTTTTGAGGTTCCATAGAATGGGAAGAGACTCATATAATATGGTACCGTCGGTTTGATATCCCTCCACTCTAAAATTTCAGCCTTCAGGAAAATGCAGTCCAGGCTCACCATCACAACCTCCCGCCATCATTGCCATCGTAATCATCAAACCTCCTGCATTGGGAAAGTACGGCGTCGGCACGCGAGATCCACCCACTGGGTACCCAGCGTCATCAAACTGGAAGTCCGGATGCAGAAGATACCCTCGTACACGGGGTATGTGCCATTGATGATGGGAAATGGAGAAAGCTTTTCTCGCACATTTTTTCATTCTTCTGGGATGGACTGCATCTGACGCTGCTTCCAGCTCATGGCAACATCAAGGCCAAACCTCCAGTACGCCAGCTCGAAACTTGGGTTGATAGTCGCGTTTGGGGTTGTATTCTCAGAGACAGGATACACCGGTGGGCCCAAGTCGTACACTCCAGTGGTGACATTGTACCACGCGAAAGATACCATAAAGTAGGCCGTCGCTGTTAATATGTCGTCCCATTTTCGAAGTGTCGTTTCATTGGGAAACGAGCGGTATTCGATCTCAGCAAAGTACATGGGGTGCGGTTGTTGCCATATTAGAAGAGAGTTAATTCCTCCAGGGGCGCTACGACCGGTCGGATCACTCATCTTTCCCCAGCGGGCACCTTGGTACCCCTGAAGACTGGCCCTGTCGCGTGACGAGTTGAGGAACTGTTCGTACATCTTTGGCATGCTCCGCCAGAGAAGATCAAAGTGATTCTATCGGGCGAAAGGCATAAGATGCCAGAATACCATCTCAAGCTGCATGCATGATACTTAGCTATGATTCTGGATCAAGCCAGCCTCATTGTAAAAATGAAAATGAAATATCATCGGGAGTACTAACGTGAAATTTCCCGTACCACCCGTTATTTACGAGACCATATTCTGAGATGATCAGTAAGTCTCAAGAAAAAATGGGTCTCAGCACTATTCTATATGCCATACCTTGAGGCGGGAGAGACGAGGCTAAATTGACAGCTAAAAGATATTGAGATAAGATGATTCGTCGCTGAAGCTCAGTGCCAGTCGTGGAGTCGACAGAGCTTAGGTCGATGAAGGCCCCTGTGTCCCAATAAGACTGCCACCACGACTTAGAACTTTTAAGATCGGCTACGGACAGTTCAATGTTTCCGGCTTCACTATAACTCTCACTGTCCGAGAACGTCCCTATCATTCTCAAATTGTTCAAGCCTGGAGTTTTGAAGAAATATCGATGCGTGCCCTCTTTGGGGCCCGAGACCTGTCCTTCATCTTCCCATCTTGCTGTGAAACAGTAGCTGGTATTGTCTAGAGTATGCTGTATACGAGCCTCATTGCTTGATTGCTCGAAACATCGATAAATGTAGAGTGTTTGCTAGCGTCGTTCCACACTCCGACAAATGGCGCATCAAATTTGTTTACATCCGAGTAAGGGAAATCAAAAACAAACCTAAAGAGCCGCTGTTAAGTAATTCGGACTCCACATTGATCATGATGGTTTCAAAGTCCATTGCGGCTGATACCTCAACACGAATTTGGCTACTGTTGTAAAGAAAAGTTGAAGTGATCACGCCGCTCCATAGGTCAAGAACCTGGCTCTTCTCCTCTAGATCGCCCTCGGTGACACCAACACAATTAAAGCAAAAGCCAATGTTGCCCAGATTCAATCGCTGAAGATTCTGGATTAGCCAGTTTGATATGTCAGCCTCTGCGGGGTTAGGCTGGTCGTAGTTCACAAGCCGTCCATGAGACCACCAGTCCAAGCCGGTGAAGTCTTTGTTTTGTTAATGACTAATTTTCGATTCAAGTGAGAAACCTCTGTCTGGCCTTACCTTCCACAGATGTCTGGTTTGGGATCATTGGTAAACTGAAATTATGCCAGCCCCATGTCGACATGGTTGCGAAAGGGCTGAAGGTCTGGAGACCAGTCACATCCACGCCGAAGGCGAAGTTGCCAATTACCGACCTGAAGAGGCGTAGTAGCCGAACTCGCATTGCGATAGACATTGTAGGCTTGGACGATTTTTTGCCTCTGTATAGGAGCTTTGGCTTTGGCAATCCAAAGGAAATGAATGCAAAATGTCAAGACGATTGAAACATACATAACAACATGTGTAGTATATTTTAAATAAAAGATTTCAATTGAATTTTTATAATATAACTTATTTGAGAATCTGATTTATATAATGGATTGATGAAGATGTTGAGTGCTATGAAGGTCGATCGATTCTTCTGGGCTTACGAGGTTACCCTAAATTATAACTACCGAGCTGCATATACCCGCCTTAGTTCTTCCACCACTCAAATCATTCTGCCTATGCGGGTTCATCCTTACCAGTGAAAGGGACAGGACGAAAGGCATATACTCGAATTTTTACCCTGCTTGTCAACTAAAAGAAGTTGCCCAGGACCCCTAGTATATGAAAGAACGATGGTGTGGGCATGGAAGATCAGTATATGATACCTAAATCAAAAACAGTATACATTGCTCGTTCTATTCTGCCCTATTCTCAAATTTTTCTTTTCCCGAACTGTATTATAGGGCCAGTTCTCAAGCCGATAAAAGTAACTTCGGTTTGGAAGTCGTCCTTGTTTCTTTTTCTCCATCCCTGACCAAGTGCTTCCCATCTTTCATAAAAGGTATATTTGCAACAACCATATGCATCTCTTGGATGGCAAGTGTTTGGCCGGCGTAGTTCCAAGTCCCGATAGAAAATGTATAGAAATCCGACTGTGCTCGAGCCACATCTTCTGCAGTAGCACCGTTTGTATCATTGATGATACAACGCTCCGGCCGATATACCCATGTATTCTTTGATATATCTCACCATGATGCATAAGTGACCAGACACAAGTTCCAATCGCCCTGTGGTAAGAAATGGCCATCGATATGAAGACCTCTAGAGAGCACTTCTTGCGACAAATTCGTCTGGTCTGGTGCAGGCGGCGCCATATGCAGCGGTTTCATCGATGTAAGCAGGGAGATATTAGCATGATGAGAGTTTCTGACCACCTTGAATCTTCTCCAGGGAGTTGAGGTACTCCTGCTCCTGATCTCCATTGGAAAGCTCTTTACATACTTGGATGTTGTGTGTATTGTAGAGAAATATGACATACAAAGAATCTAGTATGGTACCAGTGCCAGCAACTATGAGAAGGGCAGCTTTCGAGAAAAGTATGACTAGCGTGTAAGCGGTCCAGGGGCGCCGCTCCCTGGATCCTTGGCATCAAGAGGATAATGAAACATACATTTTCTTGGCTGCACATCGAAACAGACTTAGGCCAGCATGAAGACTCCAGAGCGCTTGCATCTAAACAGACTATCCTTGTCACAGTCGTTGTGACTACCTCACGAGTAGAGCCATTTCTCTATTTCTCCAAGGCTAAAGAGATCTTCACGGAGAATAGGCTGATAGTTTTTTGAGGTTCTGAACACCCAAAATGGTTTTAGAATACAAAATTGTCAGGGCTGGTTTGGATGTTATTTTCCATCACACAATCCTTTCTCTTTAAAGACTACTACAGACTCTAATGGGATCTTTATCTTCAAAACTCAAATGAATACATGCTAAAGCTATATGCTTAATTTTCTGTTATTGAAATTTTCCACTTTGTTTCTTAAAGAGTGGATGCAATCGAATCTGTTTATCTAACAATAAATTACAATCCGTTCCGTTGAAATGAAAGTTTGCCATTGCGGAATTCTCTAGTACAAAAGAGCGGATTACTTAAACCAGCCGCCACAGCAATTCAAGCACACTTCTCTTGTTCGCTTAGTTTCTTCCGGATAATAGGAGTAGTTGATGTATTACTTCAAACACTAGACTACAGAGCGGAACAAGATATAAGAAGAGTAATTTGACAATAATACACAACTTTTACTGCCTTGGTCATTATAACATTGAAAATAAACACCAATTTAAGGCTTTTTGAGGCTTTCATTAACCTTGCTAGCCAAATAAGAGAACCGCAACCTAGATTTTTACAAAAGATGCTACAACAAATCTTATCTTTTTCGAAAACAAAACACCAGGACACGCCCATACCTTCATCCTATATCCAATATCCGATAGGTAACATAGTACTTACAAATTTGAAAAGTCATCGAAGCGGAAAGAGCGGATTCTGTGATAAAAGGAGCTCTTCCTAATAACCCATCCAAGAAAGTTATGAAGTAAAGACTTTCCCCACCAAACAAGAAATAATCAACCACTGCTCTTTGTCAATTCCCAACATGCGCTCACTTTAGCTAGCTGCTAACATAGCCTGGTCAACAAGACTCAGTCGAAACCCACATAAACACTCCTTCTTCCCCTCAAATTAACTTTTTGTAGCCATCATAAATCATGATACGAATCATCAATCTAAGTTCTCGACGAGATTAGAAGTATTACTAGTAGAAGGAAGAGGAGAAATGTGGCAAGTGAGGAATATCCGAGGGAAAATGTGTAAATTAATATTTGGTAGAGATAGAGTGTATGAGCCAGGAAACAGATCAAATCAAAGGCATCCCTATGAAAATCTCATTTGAGTCATAACCATCTACTGTTCGATAGCTACAAGCATTGTCATGATATCCTTGAAATTTCAACTCTATTCGAAAGAAAAAGTCGAAAAAATCAAATGATCATGGTACCTTCTTGTAACAGGATAAACGAAAAGTCAAGGCAGACTCTCGAAACCCAAGGCAAATTCCGATGATCCGCCTTTGGCTTCCTCCGTTGGTACCATGTTGAAAAGGAAGCCGAAAATGCACCCAGCGAGCCCATCTCGCAACTCTCACCCATCACCAAATTTTTTCCACGATCACAGCAAGAAACGATGCCCCAATATGTGACATCTTGTGCTTACCAAGCCATCTACCATTCAAACTCCTTGTCGTGATCTTTCCAATAGTTTGCCCTGTTCTTAGACTTCTTCTCCTCCATTTCTCGACGTTTTCTCGCCATGAAAGCTTTTGCTTCAATATCTCCCCACCCTTCCTTATTGACGGTATATTTCACGGTCTCATCTTCATGTCTGCCTACTACGTCTGCCACACTAGCCGTGATGTCGTCTACAACCCGACCGTAGTTGTCTGCCTCTCGGATTTTGCAACGGACCCCTTGAGACTCACAATGTTGCGTCAGGGCCGTGTATGTCCCAAAAGCTCTCTATCAAAGAGTTAGCAACTGCCCATCTTCAATTATCTTTGCAAAGCTTTCAGCATTAAGAACAGCGTCTGGCAAATCTCCGAAAATGCTGAACATAACCTTCAATCTACATCGAGTAAGAAAGCAACAAATTTCGTTGAAATTGAACAAATGATTGAGAGATAGAGAATACAATCTGCGACATTCAAGCACTGAAGCTGCAATTAAGGCAATGGATGTAAGGGAAAAAAAGAAAAAGTACAGTATGCAAATAGGAATTAGGATCGGGGAACATGAAACGTGTTATACTGACGTAGCAGTTAGGACAAATAAGTCTGTTATTTCCAGCGTGTGCAACGGAAAGTAAATGCTGGACGAAGCCCGATTCAGTGTCGGAACTCTTCCTTTGAGATGTTAGAGTAATGGCCCATATTGAGATATCAACCAAACTTACTTGCAGAGTCGGTGAGGGCACTTATACTTTTTGGTGAATGGAACCCAGTACCTTTGTGCTCGGAATGCAGGGTCTTTAGGATCATATGGTGCATATTCTTTCTCGGGCAAAGGGTTAACTAAAGGCCGCATGCGAAGAGGTGGAAGTCCACCTGTTCGAGCAATTGCATCCGTGACTGGAGCGGCTGCTTTAGGTGGTGGTGAAACAGGCTTTCGGGCATTGGCGATGATGTGCTGACTATCCCAGATCGAATTGAATTTGGAGTCCTCGAATGGCGCATCCATGAAGTTGGGAGCTTTCATGCCGGCATCCTTGAAGTCATTTACACTCGGCAACGATGGAAAGTTGTCTTCTTTCATAGAAGGAGCGATAGGTATTGGGAATCCGTTTTCGACATACTCGTATTTGACCTCTTTGGTGGGCTCCGGGATCTCAGCTCTTTTCTTTGAAGGCTTTCTCCAAGGTGTGCTCATTGCCTTGCCGACCTCCGTGAAACTGATCAAGTCCTCCTCTGGTTGTAATTTCATGATGGTCTCAGGTACATTATTTAATACCACGTCGTTGGGTAGATTTGATGGTTCGTCTTCTTCCAGTACTAAAGGATTGTGAGCTTAGTTCAGAAAGAAACGGTGATAGGAGATTACTTGTAGTTTCCCAACCTCCAAATTCAAAGTTCGTAGATATTTTACCCTCAAAGATAAGCGGTGGCGGCTTGCTATCCGTAACGTTGATAGGAGTATTCTGAGAATCCAACAAGCTGATACCAGTTCGTGGGCCGGCGTTCTCATCAATATCCCTCAAACCAGCAGTGAATTTTGCATGCAACTGTTGTCGTTGTCGTCTACGAGCGGCCAGGGTGTGTCTAGTTTCAGAGTTAATTGCGTGGCAGCTATCGAGTTCAAGGTGAGCAATCAGAGATCCTAGACGAACGTATTGTTTGCCACAACCCAGGCATGAAAGATCTTGTTCTTTTGGGTGCATCTAGAATTGAGTAAGATGTCAATCAATCATGACACTTCAGAAACTCAATAAAAATTGACTTACAAAGGTTCGGTGACGCTTGAGACCTTCATCGGTGTGAAAATCTGTGCTGCAGATATCACAGCAGATATGTTGTCCGCTGGTCATCTTATGATTATGATAGGAACGCCATTCTTTGAATGTTATTTTACAGGTCTTGCAGTATACCTTGGTATCGGGCACGGCACTGTTCGTCTCTTCCGCAGCCATATTGGAGGAGGCTTACAGGTCGTAAATTATGGTTGCGCTTTGATTGTTGAATTTGGTTTTTTGGAGACAATCGAGGGCGGGCGGTTTGAGACTGTGATGTCAATTTGGAGGTGTCGAAGCAACTTGAGACTCAAGAATTTAATTCACGTCCAGCTTGACGGAGTTTGAAAGTTTGAAAGCAATATTGAAAAAGAGAGGAGTGAATCGCAGTAAGACCAAACTCCTACTTCTAAGAGATCGTCCTCCTGTAGTGAAAAAAATAGCAAAATGTATCAAGCTCAGATGATCGTGGGATGAAGGTTTTGTAAATATTGAGGAGGTCGAAGAGTTGAAGGGTTGAAGAGTTGTAGAGGTGAAGAAGTGAAGAAGTGGGAACTTCGGAAGGGAGTGGAAGATTCTGGTTTTGGCTGTGTAGTATAATCATTGGCGAGGAATAGGATCTTTATATAATAATTTTTATATAATAATTCTTCTTTCCGCCAATCTCATAAGGTTCGTTTTGAGCAAGATATGTAACGATACGTCCTTTAATAACTTTATATTTGGAATAAACTTTTATTAATAGATATAAGATTAATCGATAGCTTTTGTTTACTTTAGAATTTCTAGATATCTCAAATCTTATATATTATACTTTTTCTACTATACTATAACAATAATAATAATAATAGTTGAAAGATATATATATATTACTAGAATATGGTTTTCTTATCTAGTAGTAGAACCTCAAATATTTCATTATAAAATTATAGGCATTATTCCTTACTAACAATTAGATAAACAAAACAAAACAAAGCAAAACAAACGGGAAAGAGTATGTATTGAACGATAACAAAGCCAGTAAGTGAGCCCCTCTAGTGAATTTAGTATTGGATTAATGGGTGGTGGTAATAAGTTTTGAAGAATAGAGCAGGAAAGAACGAAAGAAGGAAAGGAAGCAGCAAATAAAGTGTTCTATCACTTAGTTTTGTCTTCTTACTCAGTACTCAAATATTATTAGTACCCAGCAGCTTTATCAGATGCCTCCAAGCAGCCTTTGTCTGGTATGGTATTTGCATATGTTAAGTGAAACAAACTCTTCCACTTTGAAGAACTCTGAAAGACTTGAATAGTGACAACATGAATGTCAGCTATGCATCCGATGTCTATAGCTATAGTCAGAGGGTATCTGTTGATATCTCTGAGCATCCAAGAGAGCCAGAGATGACTTGGTCTGCTACGGATACTTCTTTCATATTACAACAGCAATGGTAATGCGGAATAGTACAGGCCATAATACATGTATAAAAAGTAGGAGAATCAAATACTAGTACTGCAAAAGGCCATCATGAGATCTCATCCCAAGCCTAGGGTGGTTCTCATAGCCATTCATTGTCCCGAGCGCATTATGTTTCTTAGGGATCTATTGATCGCCATATCTCTGCTGTTTTTGAGATGAACTCTTCGTTTGAAGATGACAAGCTCAAGTGGGTTTAGGAGCTTCAAAGATTATGAATATCGCGATGTAGAAGAGAGTGACCGTCTGTTCAGACTCATTTAGGTAGACGGTGAGTTCATGAAGTACTCGTAGATTAGTTCTATATGCCTCACCTCTCAGACACCCTGGGAGAACATCAAAGAATTCCATAAGTCCCATCTTAATGCTTAAGGATACCATGCCACCGAATCGATGAGCATTGTCGATATGATATACTCTTGTTGTACTGAGCTACTCTTAAATCTTTTAACAAATATGCTCGAGTAGATGTTAGGAGTATGACTGCTGTTACTGCTGTTACTCATTAGCTGCTTCTGAGAAGGCATAAACTCCACGCTTTCATATATAATGGCTGGCGATGTTATGAGTGCTGGTATTGGTGACTATTATACCAGAATGTCAATTGTTAATTAATGTTCTCTCTCCTATATATCATTTTTTTTGTTCTCGGAAACTCGGGCTATGGTTACATAATACGGAGGCCGAATATTGTTCATGTTTCGTCAGTGAAGCTCAGCCTTGATGGATATTGGACAAGAACAAGAACAAGAACACAATCACAATCACAATCTGTTATTTCAACAACTTCTCAAATAATGCGATCAAGGGAGTTATGTACCTCTAATAACTCTCATGTCTACTCTATTGTCTCCAAGTCCTTCTAGATCCCCAGATCCTACAAGAATGTCACGAAAATGGGCTAGAAAGTGTGAACGTTATTGTTGCATTGGTGCAACTTACTTTCCCATAGTATTTGTGTATAGTATTACAACCTGGGCTGTCTGGGTAGAGACTACAATCGGATTTCTGGCAGATGGCAGCAGAACATTCTGGATAGGTAGGTTTCATTGTCGCATAAGTGAGTTTTTAAAGCTAATGAACCATAGGCAAGGGGACATCAGTTTTAGGCATTGTCGTTTATCTCCTCCTCAACTGGTCATATACGACTGCAGTCTTCACAAGTCCAGGAACTACCACAGCCGCAAACCATGGATATAGCGCCCTTCCAACACACAATCCTGTCGCGACAAACTTTACGGTGAAATCGAACGGGGAATTGCGCTATTGTAAGAAATGCCAGGCAAGGAAGCCAGATCGATCTCATCATTGCTCGACATGTGGAATTTGTGTATTGAAAATGGACCACCACTGTCCATGGTTAGCTACCTGCGTTGGACTGCGGAATTACAAGGCCTTCCTCTTGTTTCTGATATATACGACATTATTCTGTTTTCTCTGCTTCGCAGTATCCGGGACTTGGGTTTGGAGGGAAATTTTGAGTGATGGAGAATATACCGACTCTTTGTTACCAGTCAATTATGTCATGTTGGCAGTTGTGTCTGGAATCATAGGTCTGGTTTTGGTGGGGTTCACAGGATGGCACATTCTACTTTCATCCCGTGGTCAAACGACGATTGAATGTCTCGAGAAGACTAGATATTTATCCCCACTAAGAAAGTCGATGCAGCATCAACACATCCCTGAAGATCAGAGTCATGGGGCATACGAACAATTAGAGAGAGCCAGAGCAAGAGATCGATATGAGGAATATCTTGACGAACAAGATTCTGAAAAGTTACCTAGTGCATTTGATCTTGGGTGGAGGAGAAACTTCAGACATTTATTTGGATTGAAGCCATTTCTATGGGCGTTTCCGATACCCACTACCACTGGGGATGGATGGAGTTGGGAGGCAAGTCCAAAATGGTTAGAAACTCGAGAAAGACTCGCACGGGAACGAGAGGAACAAAGAAGCAGAGAAAGAGCTGCTGGCTGGGGCGAACCAACATCTCCAATAGCACCCCATCCAAAACTAGAAGGAGCTGGCAGACATTATGTTTCTTATCCTACTCAACACAACCGGGCAAATCATTCTCAATCCAAAGCAGACCGAATTCTAGGACGCAGTCCAAATCAATATGTGGATGGAGCAGACTCAAATTCCGTTTCCATGCAAACATTGCAACCAAGAGACAGCGACGAAGATCAATATGAGATTAGTAGTGATGAAGATGAAGCAGAGAGACGAATTCTCGATCGAAAGGCTGCCGGTGGGTGGCCCCAGAGGGTTGGAGTTGTTACGAACACATTATTGGGGAATACAATAGCACGACAAAAGGACGATGCGAGAGGATGGGATGAACATGGACATGATGACGATGTAGATTAGATATCAATATGTGCACTGATTTTTTTATATCTGGGATTTGGGTTTTGTCTATTTCATCCTTTGTATTGTACAAGTCAAGGTTTGGATACTGATGGTGTGGGTAGATGGATATATGGAAAATTGAGATGCTATGCTATTAACATTTTCATTCTTTATAATAATTACTAAATTTATTCCATCACACAAGTTTATTGCAGACATTTTCTTCCTTGTGCTTGACCTAGAACACTCCCACGCTCAGCCCTATTTAAACATTTCAATTTGTCCATACCCTCTTTTTTTTCATCTCCTTTCTAACCTTCTTCCCTGTCCTGAAAGTCGAAATTCTCGGCTGCAATCAAAGTACACATGTTTCCAATTCGATTACTGCAAATCCTATCAGTTAAAAGCCTTTGATATTCATTAAAGCATCACTAATAAAATCATGGAAAAAACAACAATTCCAAAATGATCTAACATCTACCTACCCTCGCTAAATGTGACACTTCTCCCAAATTTGGTCCATTTGCTCAATTTGGCGACTTGCCTGTAATCACTTGAAGGATCATCAAACTGATATCACAAAGTGTCAAACACCGTTTTTCTTAAGACTGCTTGATGTACCAATGAATACAACATGTTGTACGCAAAGAGATTTTAAATTAATTTCATGTATTTATCACCGCCTCATGGATTACATATATCCACATCACCGTTCACTGCACATTCGGGTTGCAATGGTCAGAAGACAAGTTGTAGGAATAGACGTGTGATACTGATTGATAAGATGCTGAGATACTGACTATCTATACATACACCGATCAGCTCTGTCCTCGATCTCCATCAGAACTTTCCGTACTCAAGCTTATATCCTCAAGTACCCGACGGCCACATCCAATTTCCGCCCCTCCGGCATCCAAGTAAGAAATCCATCACGTCAATCGACGCATCAAAACATTTTGCAATAACCAGAACCAATGGAATTCGAAGAAAAAAACCCCGACTCAAAAGACCAGATGTATATCGAACAAGGTATCTGAGGTGAAACAGATGACGAGAGTAGAGGGGAAAAAACAATTAATAAGCGGTAACGCTAATGAGACAAGGGTAGAAACAACACCAGTGGGCCAGCCATGAGTATAGAGACATTAGGTGCGCCAGGGCGCGATGATATAGAAAACGAAAGTGGAAAAAACCCCAGTATGCCTGACCAGCCTCGTATTGTTACCCGTGACCCCCTAGAACAAATGCTCAGGGGCAAAGAATTTAGAGAAGAAAAATCGCTATATGCAAAAGAAAGAGAAAAGGGAATACCAGAGATGAACCGACGAACCTCCTCGTCAAAACCAATAGTGTGGGATGAAATGAAATGAGGGATATAAAAACCGAGTCTATCGAAGGAAAAGAGAAAAGAAATCGTAGCAATCATTAAATAAGCTCAGTCTTAGTACACGCTATCGTCGGCGTCATCCATCCCCTGAGAGATCATGGAGGGTGTTGACACGTCTGAAGCTTCGATGTCATCCTCATAGCCCACGAGAGCCTGAGAGTGAAGTCGGAAGGAATCTCCCATAAGTTTGGTGATTCTACAACGTGTTAGCATGATGAACTTTTTAATGATACAATGTATTACTTACCCCCACACCACAACTTCATCAAGCATGCTACCCCAGACACGAGCGACTGTGGAGCTAAGCTTGGAGCTATAGCCATCTACAGAATCATGTTCAAAGAGGGCTTGAATCTTGTTGTACATGACCTTTTCCTCCACAGTTGGGGCCTCCTCGTCATTTTCCAGGCGATAAAGCCACAAACTGAGGATGATCATGAGATCCAAGCCACAGAGAGGATGCTCGATACTCCAGTTCGTAGCAGAAGTCCTCGCAACCCAACGGATCCCTTGTAGGGCTGCAGTTTCAATGCAGTTGTAGCACTCTTGGATAACCTTAATCATCTCACTGGATCGCTTTACCTTATCCCTAGCATTTGACATGGCAGCGGCAACTTCGTATGAGTCGTGATACCTCAAGACCTCTTGGATTGACTTCAGGTCCACTTCAAGGCGAGCCTTAGCATTACGGAATAGAGCCATGGCGTTGAAGATCAATGGATGTCCCTTGTGAGGGGCGTTGAGAGGAACTGAAACCAGTTCCTGTTCACAAACATCAAGCGAATTTTCCCATGTCTCTAATGCAAGTCGCAGTTTGAATTCTAAGACCATATCTTGAAGTGCTTCTGGACTGCGTTTATGATACCAAATCTCAAGGAAGAGTGCATTGATCATGACACGAGTTGCGAAAGCACTATAGCGTAGGGATTCACCCTGGAACAGATTGTCATGAGCTTCCATAAACGAGGGAATCTCGGCAGCTCTGAGGTGTTCTCGCCAGACAGCTTCGTCAGAAACGCTCAGGTTCCACAACGCTTCGGTTGAAGGGAGTTTTAGATCTTCAAACTCGTTGAAACTGATGGCAGGAGTATGGTTGTAGGTCAGTGTCAGCAGGCCAAAGAAGATGTATACCGCATAGTACGTTCGTCGACAGCCTTCATCTTCTACCCACTCAGATCGGGTTGGTGTAGCACCTTCTCTGGCGTCTGTACGAAGCTTGAGCTCATAATGATTGCCGGCGACCATGTTAGCGAGTAAGCTCTTAATCGAACAAGCCCATTCCAATCCTTTTGGGTCTCCACTCCAGCTTGCAAAGATCATATTGAGCAGCGAGCTTTGCATGGTCCATAACGGGCACTTGCGTGAACTAAAGTTTTCCTTGTTTTGCAAGAACTGATTCACAAGAACCTTGGAACCAATGTGCATCATATATGCGAATTTTTGATCAAAGGCATAAAGAGCCCCAATGGATAACACCGCAAGTAGCAGTGGCGGTGAAACTTGCGTGGGTTTGAAGGTCGAGGGATGCAGGAAAGGAAGGTGATGATGGAACAAGCTGAAGTAGGTAGAGAGGAAGCGATTCAATGATGCCAATGGAGGAAAACTAAAGCCTTCAGGAATTGCTCGCTCACTATCATGGCGACGGATGTTATCCAAGATGATGTTACGCTCCTCGTCACCCAAGACTTGAGGTGGCTTCGTTGCTGTTGCTTCAGAACGAGGTTGCATTGGCGACAATTTGGGGGTAGAAGTGACCGAGGGTGGCAACGATTCAATCATCGACTGTAACGCGGGGACGAGTCCATTGTAGCTGGATGACGCCTTGAGCTTAACGATGGGTGGAAGCTGGTTTGGATGAGGCTGCATCGTACCGCCACTTGTGAAAGACGCCTGAGAATCTTGGGAACCAGAAGCACCCGAGGTAATTGAATGAGACCTTGGCTCTGTCACAGACTGCGGCATAAAAGAATCCCACGGTACCTGAGGAAGCGAAATCGCCCCGGAAGGATATGTGACGGATGGTTCCATAAGCGGAGTACCATTATGAGAGAAAGCCATTCCAGGTCTATTCTCATAAGGGCCTACGCCTGCGTTGCGCATTGCTGCAGTAGCTTTGTGGTGAAGGTCGGTCATCAACATAGCGGCGGTCTCTAAGTCAACCAATCCATCGCTACTGGCTTCGATCTGTTCGAGGGCCGATGTGTCAATAGCAATGGAAGATTTAGCTGAGCCCGATACAACAGATGCTTTTGGACCGGCACGTCGCTTCACGTCGCTATGTAAAGGGATACCTCCGTCTTTGGCGTGGACTGTTCGGTCATGTCGGAGCAACAAATCGCGTCGCACAAAGGTACTTCTACACTTCATACACTTGAAAGGACGTTCCTTAGTATCTATGATGATGATGTCAATGATTTGTTTGATTGTCGCGATGAACGGTGAGAGAAAACGGTCGTTGTCGCAATACGCCGTTGGTGAATCACTCACGCGACTCGAGACCAAAAGCTAAAGGGGGAAGAAGGGATCCAAGGAACATCAAAACTTACGTGATCTCTCATGCCTACTACGATGTTCACTCCTGCTGAAAGCTCTATTACAGAACTGACATTTATACTTCTTCTCGGGGACGAGAGACGACTTTCGTATTGTTGATGTTGATGATGCCGTAGTGGGCAGAACACTTATGGCTGAGACAGGCATTGTGTTGTTGCGGAAGGGAAAATAAGATTCCTTTCTCACAGATCGATGGTTGAATATCGTCTGGTTCGCGAGCGTGGGCGTAAGGTTTAAAGTGTGTATTGATTACTCTTGTATATATTGCTCATTTGTTGATTTCGTATTATTGTCATAGATAGGTGTTTTGGTATAATGTTGGCAGCTGCCGAGAGTTCGTGAGGGACAGGTTCCCGCTTTTGATGGATGAATGGATGGATGAATGAACCACGGTCGCGTTGACGAAAGATTGAAAGATTCGTGTTTGGATTCGGGTGTTCAGTGAAAGTGTGGGAAAATGGAATTAAGTATGCTGCAAATATCAATCAACAATCACAAAATGATTGTGAAAATGAAAAAAAGAAGTTGTTGATGAAAGATGATGGAATGAATAAATGAGGGGTGAGAGTGTAAAAGAATCAAAAGAAAAGAGGGGGAAGGGAGATGAGAGGGAAGAAAGTAGAGTTAACTGTAAAAAGTGTGGAGCCAGGCAAAAAAAAAAAGCTACTACAACTCGTAAGCCAAGTAGATAAAGTACCTATACCAAAAATAAAAAAGGAGAAGGCGTAGTGGGATTTTGGATTTTCAGGTAGAAAGTCTAAAAATGGCGGGGCTTTTTGGTTTTTGTAATCTACTCGTATAAGTATGTATTTAAATATTGAGTATATTAATTGAAGTCAATAAATCAAGTCGAGTATCGATATATAAATCCTTTATTGAATATTAGTATAAATAGCTGTTATTTGTATTTAAAGAACAATAGTGAGGCTGTGACTATGATTGCCAGCGCAACAAAATCATTGGTTTTCTACAGAATACTTAGAATACCTAGGAGGGGTTATCTGTGTTATTATATTGATTACACAAAGTCATACCTATCTATATCTGCGAGGGATATAGGTAATAACTGAGGGGAAAGTTCCAAACAAACAATCAGATAGATATTAACACTTTCTTCTATTCTATCCATTTAAAGAATAGACTTCTTCTCCTCTAGATCTTACCCCTCCCCCTCTAGGCTCTGGCCCCTCTTCACAACTAATGAACTTACAGTTTACACAGACAACGCAGAAAAGCATAACAGCGGTCACTATGAATTCGATCTTATTACATTACTTCCTTTTCAGATACAGTACCATCATCCTTTTCATTCACATACATGATAATCGATATTATGCAATTTGAACAGTTGGCTGATTCCAATTGGAGGACAAGGTTGCTTTTATATATTGATTGACGGATATGCCAGGTACACGGATAATCCATTGTTGCATTGAAATATCATCTAATTTGGTATTACCTATTACCTATACTACCGACTCTGTAGTTGATGTTAGGAACACTTCCCCGGACCCACTGAGGTTCCCTTCTGAATATGAATGCCCGTCAATAAATGATGAGGGGCCAACACGCGTTCGCGAACAAAACACACACACACACACACACACACACACACACACACAGCACATAGCACACAGCACACAGCACACAGCACACAGCACACATCACTGAAAAGGCACTTGAATCAGGGCGGGTTCGCAATGACCTGTCAAAAGCAGTAATCGATTATTGACTTGATTCAGGAAAACAACAGAAATTGGACCCTTGTACTATATACCGACGGTGAGGAAGTTCTTCCTGCAGCATGCAGCATCCCAGAATTCCAACCTCCTTGTGGGCCCTTAATAACCTTCCATGACTTCTAACTTCTATCAGACTTGTATTGATATTCTACCCAATCAAGTTCGCGGGCCTGCCCAACTTAATTTGGAGCTAATACCGAAATCATCCTTCACCGCGGTCAATCCCACCCGAGATAGTAGGTTTCCTACAGGAGAAATTCATAAATGGAATATCCAAGGATTATATCAATCTACCATATCCCGCCTCATCCGCCTTGACTATTTCACCTTTTCAGGGCACTGCCAACGAATCAGGTAGCAGGTTTAATGAAGTTATAATAACTGCCACGGGAGGAACGGGTACTAAAATTCCAGGAGACAGATTTCTGGGTCCTCGTGTTTTCAGTCCGCCAGTTCGCGGGAGGCTTTCCGGTAGCATCTAAAATGATTAAGATCATCATGACAAGGAGCCACCCATACTTTTTCTAGCAACATTAGTGTAAACTAAGAACCATGATTCGCTAACGACATCTCATGTCTATTCCACCACGTTAAAGACAGTAAGGTTTAGCAGGCGGACCTTACCTTCGTCAGGGTATATTTCACATGGCATCCCTCACCGCGTAGTTGGAAATCCAGAACCTCAATTTCGACATGGGATTCTATACACCGCCATCCATCCGTAGGTTATACAATTCACAAAGCAGATGTGCAATAAGTCAGCAAGTAACTTCACAACACAATCTCACAGTATGCGACTGCACAGTGCAAACTCCACTCATGATGCATCTCATTAAGACTTAACCTCATGATAGATAGTTGAGTAACCTCACCGCCGAGATTGTTACCCTGTCAACTGTCGCATGATATGGGACCCCTCTTCAAGTACTATAACTCATCTTTTATCTACACATAAATCGCCCGATTCAACGTGGTCGGGCTTGATTCTTCAAGCGTTTCGTTATTCTCATAGCAAAGCGGGTGGTTTCAAAGTTCCAACCTATAGTAAGGATTTCGGTCGACTCAGGTCTCCGATGGTCCGAAATTGGACTTGAAAATGGACATGCATTTCAGAGAGTTTATCACGAAGGTTTCAATAATCATAACAAGTACTACTGTTGACTTTCAAGAGACTCCAAGATTCTCACATTAAAAAGTAGATCGCATACTAAAATCACTCCTGCGACAAGGCCTTGTTGAAGCAAGCTTTTTCGAGATGATTACTATTACAAGTTGATGCTACAACCTCGCGATCTACCGGTATCTCAAAGGTCTATTGTAGTATCAAATAACAAGTAATTCAGCAACGAATCTTTCTATACTCAGGCATTAATAGATAAACTCTTGCGCTTGTTTGTACCTTTTACAATCCCAACTTATCGCAAACCCCTCCATCTCCCTCGCCAGACGAAATTACAAGCTCCTTTGTACCCACCCCCAAAATAGAAGGTTCCGATCTCCTTTTCTGTCTTTCTTTATTTATTCTATCCTCCTTCTAGAAACATTCTAGAAAGGAAACGGCAATGTTTTCCACCTAGGCTGAAAAGCTGAAACCATGTCTGAAATGGAACTGCAGTATTACCTCACACCATTGTACCCGAATTGCGTCGTTGCCTTCTTTTGATGTGATTACATATTACACAACCGGACGGGTAATTTGTTACTCGATTATGTAGAAGGGAAACAAGAGGGGTTGCAATGCTTACCTTCGTGGATTTGAGGGAGAACAATAGAACAAAAACAAATGCGAGCACCTGAATTACTGTACCTATACCCCTGAGTTTTGTCAGATCCATTCTCGGCAACGAAAAAGCAGGAGTTATTAATTCATGATTGATGAGATGAGCGGCCGCCAGATCGTACAAATGAATCCTTGGTCGGTCCGAAACTCCTCATATAGGTATCTGATATGTCTGATATCTTATCTTCCACATCTCTCGACCTCCTTGGGAGAGTCTCATGGAATGAATGGAATGTGATACCGACGGGGTGCTATGCAATGTTGACTGGGTATATGGTTACCAGATTTGAATTTATTTGCGTATCTGATCAAATTGAATATCTTTTACTGATGATGCAGAAAACTTCCGCAAGACCTCTGCTTTTTCCCGACATATTCTGGCGTTTATACCTCCATAGGGAAAAATGCAATGGGGATTCTTCGTTTTTGGAAAGGTGGGCGTACAAGCCAAAAGAGGAAATATCACAACAGATATTAAGATGACTAGATCTAGATTGAATGTGCAAGTGGTCGAAAGCCATGGTTGCATACATCATACATGTGTGTGTATGCCTAGGTGTTCTTATTGCGATAGTGCTTACCAGGGACGAATTTGGAAAGATGCAGTTGATGACCCGTTGCCTTGAATCGGACTTTGTTCTATAGATAGAGTATGGCAATCATGTTGTTAAAGAAATCCCCGACAAGCCAAAACGACCATATCGCATGTCGTGAAGGATTGCCTCGTGGTAATGTTCTCCGTCTTTCGCATGGCTAGAGAAAACAAAGAAAAGATGATCAGAAATCATCAATTTGCACTGTTCAGGATTCGATTGATTGCTTGTAAGGATGAATTCATTGTACACCACACTCAAGGGATAGGATGAAGAAGAGGAAGAGGAAGAGGAGAAGGAAAAGGAAGTACTCGAGTAGTCAGTATTCTAATTGAATGTTATACTCGTATATGTTCTCAATATTACCAAAGATTGCTGAGAATTCAATGATGGATGATGATGAATTCAATTCCCCCCCAAATGACGGTCGATTGGTGATATTTAGTATTATACTTCCTTCTATAAAATCCAATTCATATCTTATTATCTTATAGATACCTAATAAGTAAAATTATGGAAATATTATTGTTTTATACAAACATATTTACTATATAAATGTTTGTATATTTTACCACTACCTCAACTCAATCCTCTCCTCTACACTCCACTCCACTCCACTCCAAAGCTCAAATCGTTCGCTCTAGGTACCCAACTATGAGTAGATTCAATTCCGCCAATAACAAATAAAGATCTTACATTATCTATATTTTTATTTCCTCAAATGTTCTTCCACTATATTTATTTCTTTATAAATCATATCTTTCTATATCTTTATTAACATCGAGAGGAACATATATATTATATCTACGAAACAAAGTTGGATCGCTGGGTATACGTAAAGACAGAAGAAGGATATACCATACTAGGTATCCTTGTCCTCTGCTACACTTAGCTACTCATACACCATATTCCTAGAAACCCTTCAACGCCAGAACACCTAGCGATTTTTTGCGATAACAAGGCAAAACTGCCCTGCTCACAACAACCCGCCTTTATTATATTTCTTTCGACTTTCAGTTGGATATATCCTATACTTCTCTCTATCAATGAAGTGGTAATTAATTTGGAACTACAGTACTATCATTCATCTAATCGATGTTCCACTGACCGTAACCGCCCGAATTTACCCTATTTTCAATCATTGATCGACAACTATACCCCTCCCCTCCTCTGCGGCGAGATTTATATACATACTTCCAAAAGCGCGTACGATTTCATTAAAGATCGGTCCTTTAAGCTTCACCTACGTGCGACGACTAATCATGAGTTGAAAGATGTTAATGACACAGACCGTGGTCAAATAAATACATTCGCAACTTCCCAGTCGAGTAATACCACCGATACTGTTATTCGATACGCCGAGGAGAGTCCAATCTCGTTTTAACGGCAGATACATCTCCAGTTCGATAAATTCTCGAAAGAAAACACAAATTTCAAACCGCTGCAACGCGCAAACCACCGCCACCAATGAATGGGTTGTTAGGGAACGCTCCACAAACAGTCATGTATGTGCGAGCACTTTACGACTACGAGGCCGACGACCGTACAAGTCTTAGTTTTCATGAGGGGGATATAATACACGTAATCACACAATTGGAAAGTGGCTGGTGGGATGGAGTCATAAATGGTGTGAGAGGTTGGTTCCCAAGTAATTACTGCCAGGTCGTATCAGGTCCCGAAGATGTCCTGGACGGCAAGCCGAATGGGGTTGGAATGGGCATAGATAATGATGTCGACGACGATGAAGATGACGAGGAGGAATACGAAGAGCAGTATGATGATGAGGGTGAAGAATCAGAACGTGACGACTTTTCACATCTGCCCACGACTGGAGGGAATAGCAATGGACGATCAGGGGCAGATTTCTGGATACCTCAAGCGACTCCCGATGGCAGATTA
Organism: Sclerotinia borealis F-4128; assembly: GCA_000503235.1. Classification (NCBI taxonomy): domain Eukaryota; kingdom Fungi; phylum Ascomycota; class Leotiomycetes; order Helotiales; family Sclerotiniaceae; genus Sclerotinia; species Sclerotinia borealis. The sequence continues at coordinate 7,609 of KI628579.1, read as the reverse complement.
TTCTACTTCAATACGGAAACTGGCGAAAGTAGCATGGAGCTACCATTAGAATCGCCATCTTCGGCAACGGAGATGGGACCTAGGGATCGGATGAATGTCAATATACCGGGGAAGACAAGGCCCCCGGCAGAAATGATGGCGCGGGGATACATAAACGAAACCGACGACGAATCTGAAGGAAATTCTGCCTCGGAGCTGGATGGAGAGTCTATCATGCTCGCGTCTAAATCCTCCTTTGTATGTTGCCTGCTTAATGTGGCTATTTCGTAATTGCTAACACATTTCAGCCACGGAAGAAGCGCAGATCTCAGTTATCCGAAGGTGTATCCCCGGCTACCTCCATGGACTCGATCAATGGCACATCTCCTGGTACTCGCTCACGAGCTGATACGTTTAATACCCCAAATGTATCCTTGACAGCAATGCCAATGATGGGCCCATCTACAACTTCTTTCACGACTCCCGCACTTGGCCCACCACACGCTGCTACTTTACCTCGGTCATTCTTTGACGACGGCTCCGCTGCACCCCTGACATGGAACAGACTTGTTGCAAATATGAAGAAAGCTGTGGATCGCTATCGTGAGGCCATCAATAACCATGATCGTTCTGAGTATGTTCGCAGAGCTGAAGATATTTCTGATCATCTCCGACTATTACTAGCCGCTGGGTCTGGCACCACTGATAACCATTCTGGTCAGCCTTCTATCATTTCTACCAACAAAGCTCTATATCCCCATTTCCGGGACATGATGTCCAAATTCTCGAAATTAGTCATTTCTTCTCACATCGCTGCTTCGGATTGGCCCAATTCGGAATCCTATCAAAAATGCCTGCAGGAAGCGGACGGCGTACTTCTAGGTGTGTTCAGCTATGTCGAAGTTGCCCGTCAACAGCGAGGTGAGGACATACCACGATTGCTGCCGGGCTTTGTCGTTGGCAGCACTATTGGTGGTAGCTGGCAAAATAACGGGCTTGGATCCAGAGACCCACTAACGTCCAACTTTCTTGACGAGGATGAGAGTGCAGTTGAACCTTCTGCAATCTTAGATGCGCATTTGATGGAGAGACTCGACGATCTAAAGAGAATGTTAACATCTAGCATTCGAAAGTTGGAGGAACATCTCGTACTCACTGACAAGATCATAACCCCTTACAGACACGAGCTGATTGGCAACAATGTGTGTTCAGCCGCTCAAAAAGTCATTGAGATGTTCAAGCCCTGGGTTTCCACGGTTGAGTCCATCAACTTGTCTTCTCTCGGCGATACATTTCAAAATCCCCAACTTATTGACTTCGCCAAACAGAAACAAAGTTTGTACGATAATATATCGGATCTGCTACTTGGATGTCAGGCTGTGGCCGGCCCCTTGGGTGATGAGTGGGCGGAAGTCCGCGGTGAGTCATTAGAGGGGCGGTTGAATTATGTGCGCACATGCTCGAGATCACTTGAAACAAACTCGTCGCATATTGGCTTCTCGCTGCAGCTCCTTGGTGAGCTTGTTCAGACAGCTATGCAACAGGCTCTACCTATCGAAGAGAGAGCGAAAAATCTGAGGAGGGGTGATAGCGCGCCCTACGAGCGACCACATCAAAGATCGGATTCCCGGAACCCACCATCACTTCGTCCTAATTTGGCAGAAATTGGAAAATCTCAGACATACTCTGAAGGCGACTCAGTTCTGCCCTTTCGAAAGGAAAATTCTAAAGTCAGAAAGTTCTTTGGTGAAGAGCCGATCCGAAGAGATGCCCCAGACGAGACGCCAGACTGCTTGAAGCTCGATCACGAAGATGATATTTCCTATGATGCTAAAGTCCAGCCTCCTATCTTGAGAGGTGGTACACTTATAGCATTAGTTGAACAACTGACACGTCATGACAAGTTAAGCTCGGATTTTAATAACACCTTTTTACTGACGTATCGGTCCTTTACAAATGCCAGGGAATTGTTTGAGCATTTGGTGAAGCGCTTTCAAGTGCAACCTCCTGAAGGTATGCCCCCAGGAGATTATGAAACTTGGGTGTCTCGAAAACAAAAGCCGATTAGATTTCGAGTTGTGAACATTTTGAAGTCATGGTTTGAACTTTTCTGGATGGAAGACCAAAGTGATGATACCAAAGCTCTCATAGCCAACGTCTACACATTTGCCCGGGATACCGTGAAAGCTACCGACACACCGGGGTCAGGTTCGTTAATGACTCTGTTGGAACAACGATTACGGGGACAGGAAGCTACAGCCAAACGTTTGGTGCTGACTCTGAACCATTCCACGCCCCAGCCAATCATGCCAAAGAACATGAAGAAGCTCAAATTCTTGGATATTGATGTGACAGAATTTGCACGCCAACTTACTATCGTCGAGTCAAAACTGTATGGGAAGATCAAACCAACGGAATGCTTAAATAAAACTTGGCAAAAGAAGGTCGGCGAAAACGACCCTGAGCCTGCACCAAATGTCAAAGCTTTGATCTTACATTCTAATCAACTGACTAATTGGGTTGCCGAGATGATTCTCACGCAACTAGATGTCAAGAAGCGTGTTGTGGTTATCAAACATTTTGTTCTTGTTGCCGATGTAAGTGGGACCCTCTTCTGACTACTTCCACCCTTTCTAAACTACATTAGAAATGTCGCGCTTTGAACAATTACTCAACTCTCACTTCCATCATCTCTGCCCTTGGTACTGCACCAATTCATCGATTAAAACGAACCTGGGACCAGGTACCTGCCAAAACCTTGGCGGTACTGGAATCTATGCGTCGCCTTATGGGCAGTACCAAAAACTTTGGAGAATATAGAGAAAGTTTACATCTAGCCAATCCACCATGTATACCATTTTTTGGTACGTTCTAGCTGTATGGTTCCCTGTTACAATCTAACATATTTAGGTGTGTATCTTACCGATCTTACATTCATTGAAGACGGTATACCCTCCATCATCAAGAAAACTACCTTGATCAACTTTGCCAAACGAGCAAAGACGGCTGAAGTTATACGCGACATCCAGCAATATCAAAACGTTCCATACGGCTTACAACCGGTTCCAGAACTTCAGGAGTATATATTGAGCAATATGCAAGCTGCAGGAGATGTACATGAAATGTACGAGAAGAGCTTGCAAGTCGAGCCACGAGAGCGTGAGGATGAAAAGATAGTCAGGTATGTTCTCGACTCTTGAAACTAATAATAGCCAACCTTTATCAGAACACAAAACAGGAAAGAGACCTATACTTACACGAATCACAGGGTATTGGCTGAATCGGGCTTTCTATGATTGCCTCGCATTGCGCATGTAAAAAAGTTTTCTGATACGGCCACGTTTCCTGCGACCGGAGCATCAAACCCAACTTACGAACCACCGATTACGAGCTACCACACTTCTGGTCGTGGGACTTCAGTCTGTCATGATCTCATACGTATGCATCGATGACCCCACAATAGCTTGTAACTCTCCAGGCTTCACATTCACAACTTATAAAACTGATTACACATCTCGGGGGCTCAGAAGCAATCACGGGTTGTCATACATTTTTGACAAGCTACGATGTTTCGAAAATACCGATCTTGATGACCTGGGCGTCTTCCTCAGGCAAGAAAAAGAAGGATTAAGGGACACATTGAAGTATTTTGGTAGCATGGCATGGGCACAATATTTCCTCAATGCTACTATCGAGGGAATGCTGCTGCCGCATAAGGAAACAAGGTGCAGCAGGTAAATGGGGTTGACATCTTTGAGGAAGACATGTAGTGTGGTAATTTATCTATCCGGTGTAGTTGCACCAGAACTAAAATCAAAGGCATTTACTTCTACTGTGTTTACCTATAGAAGGTTCGGTGGGTCAGTGGAGTATCTTAATCAACAAAGGTAAGTGAATCTTACCAAGAAGCTTCAAGGTGACCGGTAGATTGACATTGGGATGTCTCTGGCGGTATCCTTTTCAGATCTTTGTTGAGTTGTGTGGGCGGCAATTCTTCGGTTCAAATGGTTCGCCATTTGATCATGATGGAATTGAGATGAAACCTTGTTTTGTTACCAAACCCTGTGCTGGTGTGCCATGAACATTGAGTATTGAGAATGAGAAGTGGGACGATAATGTCTCATTGTCTGGAGTTGTTCAAGTATTTGGTGTGTCTCCTCCCCATTATTCTGGCGACTTATACTTGAAGTGTGTGGTATTATAGATACACGTGGAATGATATTTGCATCTCTAATGTGTTGGGGTGACCCTCTGGAGCATCTCTTCTTTCGTGGGTAGCGGACTTATGACGTCTGTATGGTGAAGCGTCTAGACTACTTCAAGGTCTCTGGAGTTGTGTTTTGATGAAAACAGCATAAATATTTGCGAGTGAACCACAAACCTCGAGTGAGATTTGAAATCAAAGGAGGAAAGTAACGGAGTAACTGCTACTGGTGCTGCCAAAAGATCAGAATTTCACTTCTTGGATACACTTCCTTGGTGACTTCTAATGATCAATATACATTCGTATAAACCAGCGTCGACTTTCAAAATTGTGGAATATAACTTCGAAATGGTCCACGATTTCCTTCGAATATTCTTTATTAGCAAACGATCAAAATCAATGTTATTATTGCAGAAGCACATAACGTATACTTTCCTTGCACTCAATATTCACCAAAACTCAAGTCCGGTCACTTTTCTCTTTACTACCGAGAAATGTTTCATTTGGTACATGCTCACGTATATAAAACACGTGATATAAAAGCTACTCGGTAATTTTGTGTGGACATATAATCTAGTACTAACAAGGTTTAGTCTACTTCCAATTGATAGATCGGATGGCGTTTCTTCCGACATAACTTATAAAGAACCCCACCACAACCACAATCCCCATCAGCTTAAGTGCCAACATTTGGAATGGATCATCACTATTATAATGTCATTGTCATATAAATGATATAATACCGGTATATGTTTCAACTTTCGGGAACTACTTAGCCGCATTTCAATGCTAGTTAATTCTGTTGGTGCCAGGATCGACATTGATTACCATACATTCCGCAGATATAATTGTCTAGAATAAGTAGAAAGGAACTTCCAAGACTTCATCATCATGATCGTCATTCTGGGCGGGGGAAGCTGGTGACAAGCTTGAATTGTTGATGTTTTGAAAGTTGAGGTACTGATGACTACAGTAGTACCGTATGTTGGTTTGGCAGCAGATAGGATATGTGCCTATATTTACTTGTTAATATCACCTCAAACTTCAAAGTATCCTAATTACATTACAGTCTTCGGATTATTGACACCCCGGCCATCAAATTCACTAACAAACTAGGTAGGTGGGTGATCCTTTGAGAAATGACATCTCGCAATTTCCCCCATATGGCTACCCAGCCTACCCAACTCTTAAATTCAGGAACTATCAACTAGTTTCGCGGGCTGGTGCATTGCCGGTCAACTCTATTACTTGATGGGGTTGTTTTCAAAAATCAATGATTCATTCGGAAGAGACAATGGCCGGACAGAAGTCTTCTATCGTCATTAAAATCACCAATCCTAGGTGTATATAATCTGCTTATTTTTCTATTTCAGTAATAAATTTTTCATCCTATACTTTTCTATTCAATCATAATACATTCAACAATTGTCTCCACCCAAGCTCTAATTACATCAACCAAAACACATCAATCATGCTCTTCTCTACCACTACTCTCGTTGCTATTGCCAGCATCTTGAATGTTGCATCGGCTCTTCCAACAAAAAGACAGGCAGCTCCAACCGATGCAGATATTCTTCAATACGCCTTGACTCTCGAACATCTTGAGGATGCTTTCTACAAAAAGGCTCTCTCCGAAATGCCAGAACAGATGTGGCTTGACGCAAATTTCTCGTCCGACTTCTATAATCAATTGAAATTTATCGCGCATGATGAAGAGGCCCATGTTGTTTACCTTGAAAGTGGTCTCACCGCTGCAGGTGCAGTCCCGGTCGAGGCTTGTGAATATAAGTTCCCATTCACCGATCCAAAGTCATTCGTCGCTCTCGCTTCCGTCATCGAAGGTGTGGGTGTTTCCGCATACCTCGGAGCAGCAGCCGATATAACAACAAAGGCCTATCTCACCGCCGCCGCTTCTATCCTTGTCACCGAAGCTATTCATCAATCCGCCGAGCGTAACGCGAATGGTGAGATTCCAATGGCTAATCCTTATGGAACACCTCTTGGACTCAATGCCGTCTACTCTATCGCATCTTCCTTCATCGTCTCGTGCCCATCCACCAACGCGGCCTTACCGGTAACCGCTTACCCATCTCTTGCTCTCAAATCCGGACTACCTACTGCACCAGGTGCCAATGTCGCCCTTGTACCAGAGACTACTCCTTCCGGAACCTTCTTCACTACCTTTGTCAGCGGACTTGATGCCATTGCTGTTGAGAGTCAAGTCGGTAGTGATGGTTTGATCATGACTGCAGTCCCAATGGGCATTTCAGGGCAAAGCTATGCCTTCTTGACCAAGGACAATTCAGGTGAATTGTCTGATTCCAACATCATTGCTGGTCCGGCCATTATTGAAGTTACACCTGATTCCCCAACTTTCAACTTGTCAATTATTTAAGAGCTTGATTTGTTGTACGGGAGGTGTAAAGAAGATGTTTATGGGAATGCTGAATTAAATTTGGAGATGTATAATAATTGATGGTTTTAATAGGTGTGCGATTCATAGTCTGATGTAGCAACGATACTTCTAATAGGTTCTTGGTTTTGTCATTGTATTTAATATTAAATAACGAGGTTAAAGCGACAATGGATGTTGAAAGGAAATATCACATCATAACATTTTTTTCTTCAATTGAATTGAGTATTGATACTGTTGTTGTGATCAAATAAGGCTTGCGCCACAATAGAACATTAATATCTGTTTAAAATGGCTATCACTAGCTTAGTTGTTTATTAAATTTCATATAACTTTGAATAATTAATAATATACTAGGAATAATTAATGAATATATACTCGAGTAAAATTTCATTTTAATTAAATAAGATTTGAAAAAGTTATAATTGATTTGATTTATAAAATATCGATATTTTATTATTTATTTTTAAAATATTACCTTTTTATATATCTTTATTTAAATTGATTTTTATATTATTGTTAGTATTATCTCGGGAGTGAAATAGCTATACTATATAATCAAAAGTATTATATTAAAAGTTAATTAAGATTATTTCTATTTCGAGAGTAGAGAGATCTATATAGCTATTATATTTTGACATAATATTTATTTATTTAATAAATTAACGTCTGGGGGATAGACGGAGTCTATTTACAACCTCCTGAAGAATACTAAAGATAGACTAAAGTAAGATATTAATTATATAAATATAGAAATCTATATTTATTATTTCGAGATAGCCAATTTTCCTATATTTCTAATGCAAGTTCTAGTTCCAAAGCTAAATAAAGGAATACTATTCCTTTGCTTTAGTAATAATTTGTTATATATAAATTGTCTATTCTGTTTAGAGCATACTTATTGTTATTAAGGGCTTTTGTAAGCTTGTATAGTTATATTTTAATATTGTAACGGAATAGACGGCTCTCTTTCGCCCACTAACTCATACTACGTACGTAGCATGATACAACGG